>VMKM01002347.1:0-76496 GCA_008360985.2 Macquaria ambigua
TATACATATATACACATACATACATACATACATACATATACACACATACATACATACATATACACATATACATACACATATACATACATACATATACACATATACATACATACATATACACATATATATATACACACACACACACACACATATATACACACATATACATACACATATACATACATACATATACACACACATATATATACACACACACACACATATATACACACACACACACACACACACAATTTTATTTTTTTAAACATCTTTCTTCATTATTCCCAGTGTCTTCCCACCATCTGCACCTCAGTCCAATCATTTAGTCTCATCTGCTTTATGCTTCTAAAACTGCAATGATTAGACTTGATTGTGACCATCTGCAGTCACCAAAAACCTTCCTACTCAGATTAAAATGGAATTAGCATCAGATTTGTAGCCTCACTGCATATAGTGGCCATGTCTTCATCATCAAATCAACCTAACCCATTCCAACCTAAAAGGTCTGATTAATGCAGTATGAATTCTCACATATGAATGACTCGTGCACACCAGACGGAGTTGTTATGGTTATAGCAGAAGTCTATCTCTGATGACAGTTGTCTGCTTTACAGATGGGGGGAATTCTGTGAAGCCCAAAGTGAATGATAGGGTGCTGTAGAGGACGATTTACCCACACGCTGTTGGTGCGGGGGTGGAGCTGTCACTGTTGAGATGCAGGATAAGAATCAGCCCTGTTAAAAAATGCTGGTTTGAGAGAAGTAGTTCTGCAGTGTCGCGCACAAGAAAGTGAGAGATAGAGATGAGCATCTGTGGCTGTTGGGGTCGGGCGGGGGTGGCTAAGGCGATGACATGGAGTGTAAGCTATGAGAGGTGAGAAGATGTTGACAAAAGGTGAGAAGATGAAAATAGGTATCATATGTCAAACTTAGAGATAGAAGTAAAAATAATAACCTCCAAATGAAACAATACCGTTTTTATAACTCAGTATAAACTCACACTTGGGGCAAGAGATGATGTAGTGATTGAGACCCCTAATACTAACCTCTGCTGACCTTCTCAGCCTGTCTCAACCTGTCTCAGGAAATACCAACCTCCTATTATAGCTTAACTGCCCATCACTGCCCACTTTTAAAAATATATATGAAATAATTGCCTCATGGAGGTTTAAAACTTTGACACACATATATTTAACTTTGTTGGAAAAATGCAAGTTCAAGTCAAGAGCGTGGAAAGTGCCGGTCAGCCAGTGCCAGTGAATACTGCTTTTATAAGTGATAGGATCTCAAAACATTCTTAGTATCTGCATTTAGTTAATTTATTTATGAAATTATCTCATCCATGTCCACCTCCTCCCACAGACTTGTAGCCATGTCACAAGAATGCAAATGCCCCGACACAAAAGGAGAGAAAGAAAATTTGAAAATTTAAAAAGGTACACTGGAGTTTTTGACCACCGGTGGTGCTGTTGAGCAATGTTTTGATTGGCGGGCCCCCATATTGTACCATAGAGGTACAGCGTAATGTAGTCATGACTTTAATAACATCCCTTTGTTTCATGCAATCCCACATACTGACAGTCAGTCAATAACGTGTCATGTGCTGTAAAAGGCAGCAAAGCACCATTAAAAGAGGAGAAAATCGTAGGTAGGAAAAGCACTGAATGTTTTTGTTAGATGTTACGAATATGAATTTGTCTTTTCACGAGAAACACTATGCAAACAAAACGTTGTTTACTTTACTAAATGAGAATGTCTGCACAAAGGTTTATTTAGGGTAAAAAACGCCCCATTTGACTCTTACACTATTTTCTCAATTCAGGCAAATTTTCCTCAGAAGAGTTTAATGAGCCCCCATCAGTGCTCCATATGTTTCAACAGGTTTTTGCCATTTCCAGGCCCCTGTGTCATAATACCTATCTCCTTGAAGGAGCCTACAGGATTGAATGTTCATTGCTTCCCCAACTAATAAAACTTTGATGTTTATGGGGCCATTGTGGCACGGGCCCATGTTAAGGCCCCCATAACTGACTTTTTTGTACTTGGATAACACTATGTCAGCAGCAAAAGCTTAGCTCACTATGTCCCCAGCTTTTCCAGCTTCTATAGGCAGCAGGAAACCCACTATCCCACGGGCCAAGAACAAGACTATCTTAACAGCCCCTTATTGACCCAGTTGTGATCAAAAGAATGTGACCACACCATGCAAGCAACCAAAACGAATGTCAAGATTTATCAATGGACACATTTATTAAAACTAGTTATAGTGAGTTGTGGACAGTAATCACAATCTACAGTAAAATTGCTTAAATTGGTCATTTGATTATGACCACAACTAGTAGGCCCCGGGGTAGACCCAGAACATGCTGGAGAAATTATATATCTCATCTGGCCTGGGAGCGCCTTGGGGTCCCCCAGGAGGAGATGGAAAGCGTCACTGGGGAGAGGGACGTCTGGACAACCCTGCTTAGCCTGCTGCCACCGCAACCCAGCCCTGGATAAGCGGAAGAAAATGGAAGGATGGATGGATGGTCATTTGATTAAATCACCACCTCCACAATTTTACATCCTTTTTGGACACCAAACCAGTGGCCAATTCCATTATTTCCAAGTTTATAAGTCAAGAGAACAACATAGCAGATAGACGGTAACATCCTGAGGATGCACTGGTGAATGCCACAAAGACATTTTCAATTTCTCTCTCCAGTGTACATCACAGAACTCCATTAGGTTTTCCTATTACCACCTCCCACTCTATATCCTCAATCAAAAAGGCCAGAATTCCGGGACTGCTAGAACTTCAGATTCCTCCATTTTCTATGGTTAATTAACAATAATCAATTTTTTTATGTCATGTACTCTGGATATTTATGGTGGGTTGTAAGTTTAGGCAATTAGTGACACTTGCTTCGACAGGCTATTAGTTTAATAGTGCTCACATTACTGTATGCACACAGTAAAGGTTGTTGCAAGCAACCTTTTTTAAATTACTTTAGTTAATAAAAACATGACAACTAAATAACCAATAAAGATGTTATTGTACAACAACAATTGAGTTGTCCCTGTGCAAACTTCATTGTCTTTTTAAATAATTTAGTGTGCATCATTACACACAGAAGACATGGTGATGGGTAGGACAGTGTCTTCAACAGTGAATTAAACATCAAAAGGGACATTATCTTCTAATTGTAGCCTATTCAGGTCGCCAGGGTATTTGCATCTTGGGATTCTGCACACCCCAGACAAGGGCATTATATTCAGCATGCTCCAAACCCTTTTCCAGGCTGTGCTGCGCCAGCATTGGTCATGTCTCTGGTCACTAAAATGGAAAAAATAATTTGGCCCCACCCATGTGCACCTGCGCCTGCAGCTTGCACATGCATTTATGCTTGCGCCAGGATTCACATAATGCTGGATGTGCTAGGTCTTTCTCCGATTCCCTGCTCATCAGTGGGACAAAGGACCTCTCAAAACGCTAATGCGGACTAAGGATTTGTGGCCCTGTTTTGAACGCTAAACAGTCAAATTGCATTTGTCCATATTTTAAGGCATTCCTATTTATGGGCACAAAATATGGGGGGAGGGAATAGAAACGTATACACATAGCTGCTAACCTGATTTATCATTGCCAAATGGCCACTACGGCAGAGCAAATTGTGTCCAAAATGGAACATCTGGGAAAAGCAAGTGTAACATTTGCAGCACTATTTTATTGATCACAGGCAGAGGGATAGAGACTTTGGCTTTTGCAACTTTGGCCTATCTATTGGTAATAGTTAAGATAAAGAAAACACTTAAGTGACCACAGCAAACAACTTCATGTGAGCTTACCATTCAGTACCACCACAACACGAGACACAATACCAGTGATGCATTAGCAAATAATTCTTCAGATGACTTTACCGTACTGTTTCCCTCAGTGTCCTTGAATCTGTATTTTTCCAGACTTTTACAAATGTCCAGTCCAGTGCAAAATGATTGAAGCAGCCAACGGTATTCTTATTAAGTAGGGCTTATATATTGTTTACACCAATAATATACCGCATAATAAAAGAGTTTGAAAGTTAAGAATGACCTACAGGTTTTTTAATTCAATCTCCATTCTTTTTGTTAAGCTGACAACAATCAGGCTCACAATGTTTCCTCTCTAAATAGCCTTCCATTTTGCAGAAGGAGTGAGTGATTGCAGTTTCAAAATGGTTTCCTCTTTAACCAGTATTCCAAGTTCAATATAGAACACTTTTACCCACTAAATGCAAAAAATGCAACAACACAAAATGTTGCTGTCTTGACAGTAATTAGTGGCTGCACCCAGAACAGTTCCCTTATCCTTTGCATATCAGGGAACATGGGTGGGGAGTGACTGAATGTTCTGGACTGGACACCAGGGGTGGACTGGGATAATAATTCAGGCCAGTAATCTAACGTTAACCCAAGCCATTCTCCACACAATTATAACAGACAAACACAAAAGCCGCTTCATAATACATACAAAATAGTTAACAACAGCCAAGTGTCTTCAGTTTCAAGAGTGTACTTCCATAATTAAGAGTATTTTTCTTGCACCTGGCATTTCCTCATAGCTCTGACTGGACTTGTGTTGATCATTAAGAAGCTCTGGGTAACTGGATCACTTTCACATGACAGAATACAGGTCTTTATTTTCCTGCTTTCCTACAGAGCATGATTAAGTGTTGATACCAGTTATTAGTTTTTGAAACACAGAATCATCTCGGTAAGGGATATGACGTGCTGAGGGCGGCCCTGCTCGCATGTTTCCTTTTTTTTTTTTTTTTTAAAGCACTAACCATGTCCCTTGCTGTGAACATACTCTATCTGTCATTTTGCAGCACTTGGCTACACTTTCTTCCAGGGCTTTTCTCCTTTAAATGCACTCCCTCTCAGCTTCACCTTTTCTCTTTCTCCTGTGGTGTCCATTTCTTCTCCACGCTGCTCAGCCACACACGCTCCACACACTGACTGAACTTTGTGTTGATGTGTAACTTAACGCGTGTGCAACCAACCGCATGTGATGACAGGCAGAGATTATACCATCAGGCCTGCTGGACACCATTCATCTGGGTCTGTCTGACACAGAGGTCCTAAGTATAACACTTGTTATGCCATACTGATGGTGGTACATCAGCAACATTATTGGGTGATGTTGGGTGACTAAGCCTACAGAGTCCCTTCTAGCCAGGAAAAATCCATGTAAGATTTAAAAATGGGAGTCAGGGTCAAGAGCCATAACAATTGTTTGTGAAGATACAAAAGCACAAAAAGTAGCAGATCAACAAATTAATACAAATGGGTGAATCATCTGATGCCAAGAATCACTGTAGTGGGAGAGAGGCAACGTTTCATTAGATTTTAATCTGACTTGTCCCACAGATTGATGGGAGAATTCATGTATATACATACAGTATACACTGTATCTACTGTTAACATCTGACAATGATCAAATGACCAGTGCTTCCTCATCTTGCTCATATTTACCCTCACACATGCCTCTCATTTTTAGCCCCTGTTCATATTTTTTCTCCATACTTTTTCTTTCCCTTTTCCTCTGATTCTGTGACCGAGGAATATGTATTTTTCGAAAATGGATGACAGCAAGCGGGACGTCTGGATTTAATACAGATTCATTATTTTGATTGATGCTGCAAGAATCTGCCACTCACTGCAGACATAAGAAGATTCAGCTACATGCTTTATGGTTTATAAAAAACCTCAAAGGAAACTTTAAGTCCCTTTATAGATCTCCCTGGTGGTTCTCTTGTCTTTCAACTTGATCGTGACAAATGGACCAGAATAGTTTTCGCTGCAAATAAAGTTACTGGGAAGGCTTTTTGGAATACTTTCTTCCTTTTTATTGGCTGTGTTGTACTCCAAGGCATGATCGATAGGATCAATATTGCAATGGGGATATATTTGGGTCTTTAATCTCCCAGATGGAGAAGCATGAGTGGAATATCAGACTTATGTAGGGTATGCAGTTAAGGTAAGTATTGTTGAGAGATTTGTATTTGAGTAAATATACTGATCTATGTGGTAATCGAGCTGTCACTGGAACAGACACAGGGTAGCAAAAAGAAAAAAAGCAGGATTAAGATTGAATTTGTCAGCTTTGTTTTCTTGAACATGCAGAGGTTTACTTTCATAAATCTTAACAGTTTTGCCTGTGGTAATGCTTTATATGCAGAGAATTTAATAACAACATACCCTATTTGCTTTGGTAAGGCTCTCTAAGCAATACCGTTCTATTCCAAAAACAATTCAGAATTAATGAAATGGTTTACTGTGGGTATCATGCATATTGTTCAGGGGCAGAATAACAGTGAGAGTAGTTTTTCACTTGGGAACCATAATAGCGTAACCCTTAGGGCTGACAGTGAGTCATAACACTTCCTGAATTACATATCATCGGCAGGATATTCCAGACACCTGAAAAAGGAAAGGATCTCAGAAAGAGCACCCTGCAGAAAATCATTTCTCATTTGCCGTCATTTTTTCTCCAGCTGTTCAATTTGCTGGTACAAATTCAGGAGGGGAGTGCATGGGGGCTGATTAGAAGCACAGATGATAATTTATACTTCAGCTGGAAACATTACTATTTCCTCTTCCTGGGGAAAAATGGACTTACCCATTCAATTACCAACACCACTTTTCACAAGACAGGTAAAATACAGGAAAATCCTACCACCATATGTGCCGTTGCTATGGGTGTTAAATTAAATTAAATTAAATAACCTATACATAACATAAAATAAATAATTAATGCTGATTGGTCAGTACCAACTCCTACATATTTTTACTGCTTTCTCCCGTAAAATCTTAATGCTGCACTATTCAATATTTTTACATAAGCAATGTCTCAAATGACTACGTGTACTGTAAAAGGGGTCACTTGTAATGATGAACCCACAGAGACTTATCACCCAACTCTGCAGTTTTATGAAGCTTTTTAGCGATTTTCAGCTCATTGTTTTACGGCCCGCATTTTTACTGGCCCAACCAATATTGGCGAATACCGATATTAATATTTAAAAAATTGAAATAAAAATCTCTCAATATACAGTATCGACATACACCGATCAGCCATAATATTATGACCACCTGCCTAATATTGTGTAGGTCCCCCTTTTGCCGCCAAAACAGCCCTGACCCGTCGAGGCATGGACTCCACTAGACCTCTGAAGGTGTGCTGTGGTATCTGGCACCAAGACGTTAGCAACAGATCCTTTAAGTCCTGTAAGTTGCGAGGTGGGGCCTCCATGGATCGGACTGGTTTGTCCAGCACATCCCACAGATGCTCGATTGGATTGAGATCTGGGGAATCTGGAGGCCAAGTCAACACCTTGAACTCGTTGTCGTGTTCCTTAAACTATTCCTGAACCATTTTTGCAGTGTGGCAGGACGCATTATCCTGCTGAAAGAGGCCACTGCCATTAGGGAATACCGTTTCCATGAAGGGGTGTACTTGGTCTGCAACAATGTTTAGGTAGGTGGTACATGTCAAAGTGAGCAGAACATTGCCCAAAGCATCACACTGCCTCCACCGGCTTGCCTTCTTCCCATAGTGCATCCTGGTGCCATGTCTTCCCCAGGTAAGTGACGCGGCCATCCACATGATGTAAAAGAAAACATGATTCATCAGACCAGGCCACCTTCTTCCATTGCTCCGTGGTCCAGTTCTGATGCTCACGTGCCCATTGTAGGCTCTTTCGGTGGTGGACAGGGGTCAGCATGGGCACCCTGACCGGTCTGCGGCTATGCAGCCCCATACGCAACAAACCGCAATGCACTGTGTGTTCCGACACCTTTCCATCAGAACCAGCATTAACTTTTTCAGCAATTTGAGCTACAGTAGCTCTTCTGTTGGATCGGACCACACGGGCCAGCCTTCGCTCCCCACGCGCATCAGTGAGCCTTGGCCACCCATGACCCTGTTGCCGGTTCACTGGTTTTCCTCCCTTGGACCACTTTTGGTAGGTACTGACCACTGCAGACCGGGAATACCCCACAAGAGTTGCAGTTTTGGAGATGATCTGACCCAGTCATCTAGCCATCACAATTTGGCCCTTATCAAAGTCGCTCACATTCTTACACTTGCCCATTTTAACTGCTTCCAACACATCAACTTCGAGGACAAAATGTTCACTTGCTGCCTAATATATCCCACCCACTGACAGGTGCCATTGTAACGAGATAATCAATGTTCTTCACTTCACCTGTCAGTAGTCATGATGTTATGGCTGATCGGTGTACATTTTTAACATAAATACATGAAGTAATCATCTTGATGAGGATGGCTTAAAAATGTGGTTACCATATTTCCTCAAATAAAAAACGGTAGTCAAGTAAAAGCCAGGTCTCCAGTAATGGCCTGGGGGTGTGGTCAACATGAACAAATAAAGGCTGGCCCCCAATATAGGCCAGGGAAAAAACAAGGGTGGCTAAACTCCCGGCTGTTATATTATGTGCATGCCAACTACCGTAAGCATAATGTATATTTCCATCGCTTTAATTGAATTAATTGATTTTCAACACTTTGTTGTTCTGGATTACTCATCTAAATGTTCAGTCACTGCGAGTACATTTTATGCACTGTATGGGAACTTTGCAAGTCAATGCATTTTCCACAACACCTTCCTGCAAATGTTTCATAGAGGGCTTTTAATGTGAAACTGATACAGGAAGTGTTGAGTAACAGCGTAATGCAGTAACTAATAGGGCAAACGGGAGCGGATCAAAACGAGGCTTCGTACTAAAATATGACCAATTGTACTGTCAAACAGAGGGAATTTAAAATAAAGTCCTGCATCTAACACAAGCCTGCTTCAAATAAAGGCCTGTTACCTTCTGCTGTTCAGGTACATAAAGGTCACTTCACTTAATCCGGTCACTATTTGAGTTAATACGGAATTAAGAGTTGTGTGACCAAAATATGTACTGAGCGGGGCATTTTACAGTTAAAAAAAAAAAAACAATGGTCAGTGCTCTGTGGTAGACAAACTATGTAATGGAGACAAAGTTTTTAAATGACCTCAAACATATCTCAAACTTTAAACCCACTGTTCGCTACCTCCCCAGCACTGCACAGAAGACGGACAAAGTTAGCAACTAGCTAGAAAACATAGTGGAGCATTTAGCTGCTAAAGATATATTTCTCTTGAGATGATTAAGACTAAAACAGAGGTAAGAGAAGAAGTGAATAATCAACTAATATTTGCCGGATCGCCGAAAACACAACTCCAAATGAATACTAATGCTGCTGCTTGTCCGCTGGATTTGTAAATAGACAACTGTTTGCTAACAGGTTAGCCATATTAACTTTAAAAAGCAATTATATGTCCGAGGTGTTTGTGATGTTCAGCTTGTTGTGAAGTTCTGTCCTTAAGTGACCAAAAAAACTGATACTGGTACTGCTTTAATGAAGTAAACACCAGTTTCATCGTCACTGGAATTCAGAAAGCATTAATGATCTTTACAGCAAGATGTTTCACTCTTTTCTTTGACTCTATTTGAAGGTTTTAGCCCTGCCTTCAAACTTTAAAATTAATTGGATTCTTATAAAAAAAAAAAAAAAAAAAAAAAGAATAAAAAATGTCCTGGGATTTATTAAAAACTAGAGTTTCACCTCAACATGAACTTAAACTCCAGAGTCCATCCAACAATTAATGTTTGCTCTTACTGACATGTCAACATGGTATTGTATTAAGTGACCTGCACAGAATCTTTCAAGTATTCCTGCATTGTAATGGAGTCGTCAAGAAGCTCACCACAGTCATGTTACCTAGAGTCAGGGACACACACACACACACACACACACACACACACACACACTTACAGTAAAACAGTGCCTGGGAGTATACTGTTCCTCCAAACACGCACACATACGTGAACATAATGTACTCTGCATGAGACATAAATATGGCATTGTGTTATGATTAAATACAACAAAAGAAAAAAACACTTTTGCCATTGTAGAGACACTACCGCCAGTGGCAAAGTGATGTCCTCTACATAAAACAAGTCGAGTACGAGTACACAGCTACAGTTACAACTGCTTTCTCTGCCTGAATATACTCGCAGCAGTGAGCTCTGATAAATGATTCATGAAAATTTCATTCTTTCCATGCATATCTGGCTTAGTTACAGAAACCGGCGCCTTGTTGTATTCGTACAGTAGGCTCACAATGGTCACTGCGCACAGGACATACTGTAATTATGCTGTTTATGCTGTATTGTGCATATGGCGGAGATTCTGCCATTAATGAGGATTCTGCTTATTTGCATTCAATGCTGGTAGAAGAAAATGACAAAAGAAGGCCAGATGTCCTAGTGGTTGAATTGTTTTATAACTAAATTGTCACAGGATTGATCCCATTTTTAGCCTTGACACCACTTTGGTCCAGACTAATATATCGACTAAATATCTCAACAACTATTGAATGGATTGCCATGAAATTTTGTGCAGACATGCATTGGTCTTCAGAGGATGACTCATACTGACTTTGGTGATCCCCTAACTTGTCCTCGGTCGCCACAATAAGAATTACATTTTTATTTTTTTAGATAAATACCTTGACAACCATTGGATGGATTGCCATCAAATTTGTCGCCATCAGGTCAAAATGTAAGTTTTCAAAATACTTTGGTTTATGACCTGCAAAAATTGTGACATTTCCATCAGCCTCAGCTGCACTTTGAGATTAGTGCAAATTAGCAAATGTTAGCATGCTAACACGTTAACCTAAGATGATGAACATTATACAGTAAACATTATACCTGCTAAACATCAGCATGTTAGCATTGTCATGGCGAGCATGTTAGCATTTAGCTCAAAGCACCCCAGTGCCTAAGTAAAGCCCCACAGAACTGCTAGCATGGCTGTAGACTCCAAATCTAAGTACATTTTTACTTTGCATACATACTGTGATAACATATTACTGAAGTGGTAAGCAAGTCTGAATAAAGAAGGCATGTAGTTGGTTAATTTTTGCAGGTGGGACGGCAAAAAGTTACTAAGTCACTAAGGATCTATGTTCACAATCTCAATATTACACTCACAGTCACACACACCCATATAAATGTTATTTTCCTGAGAGCAAAACGACACTGTGTGACATCTTGGCAGGAGACAACGTGATTCCCATCGCTTTAAGCAAAGCTGCAGGTGACTGTCTTCTGCTAAATCACATGACTTAGTCCCCTCACATGGCCTAAAACACAACCATGCACATGCATATATACGTACATGAACGCGCGCACACACACACACACACACACACACACACACACACACACACACACCTCCAATGTCATAAGTGCAGAGCAGGGCGCCCCAAGCACTAAAAGGGGGAGCTCAGGGCCCTCGATGAGCAACAGAGCGCAACGGACAGAGAGAGAGGGAAGAGAGAGAGGAAGAGGCAGAAAGAGAGGCAGAGAGAGAGAGAGAGAGGGGACAAGGGGCAGCGCTCTGAGCCACAGTGCAGTCACAAGCAGCGAGTGATGAGAGAGGACAAGGTCACAGATCATAGACAAGGGAGATATGGGCAGTCATGTATGGCAGTGCACCTCCTCACCACGACTCCCCCCAGCACTTCACAGAATGTAGTAACCTGAATCCTGTGACAGACCTGTGCACATGCTTATAGCCCTATACGTATGTGTAAAAAGTGCAGGATGATACCCAGATGACAAAATCAACCCACACATAATTAAATAGTTTGATTTATTTATTTATTTCTGCTCAGGGCGCAAAAAACCTTTGTTGATATAACATGCTAATTTATGCATGTAAATATTCAAACTATTCTAGCTTTTGTTAGCTTATCGCCTCATATGCTATGCTTTTTCTTGTCTTTGTTTTTGGAACAGAGGAACAATTGCTGTAAGAGTGCTGATTTCAGATCTGCTTTCCTTAACCTCGCCGGTGCCCCTGACAGTCAATAGCGATACACAAGAGCTGACCTGAGAACAGTGCCTGGAGGCAGTTTGTTAAGCTCGCTCCCTGATGAGTGCTTTGCAGACGGGTGTTGCCCAGAGTTGAAGTCTATTAGTTCGAGTTTATTTACAGCCAAATGCCCAGAGACCCGCCTCTGTAATGTTGTTTGGGGGAAAATAAGAGCTGAAATTGAATGAAAAGCATCACACCACATGCATAATTCATGGATATCATTATCAAGCACGGGCAGACGCACAGATGAGCGCACACAGAAAAAGCACAGAGTGAACACATACTCACAAATACAAACAGGCAGAAAACGTACGCACAGAGGTCATTATGTGTGCTTATTATAAGGTCTTTTCGGTCATTTATCCTCGTGCTGAACTCGGGCCAATTTTCCCAGCATGGGTCCTATTTAGGCATAATAACACAACAACAACATCACAGCAAGAGTTTAGGACTGCTCCGACCACGCAAGCAAGGAAGGAAAAACAATAAAAGTGGATATTTAGCAAATCAAAACTAGCACCAGTGGAGCAAATCGTCTTTGTTTCCCCCAGAGAGGATCCTGATGCATTTATATGGGTGATCTTGCTGGGCAACTTTGACGACAAAATGCGTTTGTGGGTGTGCATGTATGTACAAAAGAAAGAGGCAAATGAGGTTCAGAGAATCATGAAGAAGGATAATGAGAACGGCGAGATGAAGGCAGAAAATTAGAGTGTGAAAGATGCAGCGAGAGCCTGGAAGGAAAAATAAAGAGAGCAAGAGGTGAAATTAGTGTATTTTCTCTCTATCTTTCTGAGCACTGGCCCTCTCATTTCCCTCTCTTGGGCCCTTTTGACCTTAAACTCTATTAGATGTACTTCTACCGACGTAAGAACCCCTTAAAGTCCCTGCACGTACATACACACACAGACACCCGTATGCAAAAACACACATGCAGTTTTAGAACAAATTTGCTTTAATACTCTGATGTAAGCGGGCACACATTTGCGCACACATGCCACACACATTTTTTGGGTTACCATTAAGAGTGCTTACTGAAGCAGTACCCCGGTGGAGAGAGAATTCAGCGGGAGTCTCCAGTGAATAGTGAGAGATTCTGGTCTCATTCAGCAGACAAATGAAGCGTGAGCAGTCTGAAGGGCACACACCCACACTTATACACACTTACACACACATTCATTCCTACGCTGAGCAGATAGACACACATACTCTTTGCAAAGCTGGATGTATACACACACGCACGCGCGCACGCACGCACGCACGCACGCACGCACGCAGGCCAGTGTTCAGTGCACTGACACCCAGCAAAGGAATGGAGCTGCAGAGCACTTCTTAATTATTATGAGGCAGCCAGCTGTGTTAGCCAGGTCAAGGGAGGAAGGAAGACAAGGCAAGAGCATGGGCCTGACATGATCTAACGTGTACACACACACATACAAACACACACACACACACACACACAGAGTACCTGCGCCACACGTCTTGAAGGCGAACAGAGGTTGGTAAGTCTTTCAAACTCTACCAGAAACCGTTCACTGATTGATTGGGAATATACTTCACACGCACTTCGAGCTGGTAAAATAACAGCTGAGGGAGTGAGAGCGGAAAAAGAAAACTCCAGAAAGGAGGAGGTATTAAAAAGAGATGAGAGATGAAAGTGAATGGAGACGGCTCTCTAATGCTTTTCCTACTTCCCTCCTGAGATCTGTGAGCGAGTGTGTGCGCGTGTGTACTTTCTGCGAGTATAGAAAGCTCTCTGAAAGATGAAGAGCATTGTTTGAGATGCGCTCTTGTTATGTTGGGCGCCGCAATTCATAGACTTCTCACACTCGCTGAAGCTCCCTCTGCTCTTTCAACCCTAATTGAAGCCTGCGCGCTGAGACGCTGTGACGTGTGATGTGATCAAAGGTAAACACAGGGTGGAAGAATGATATATCATTTTCAAATCGATTCAATATTGTATTATTTCTCATCTTTACAATTTCATCAGTGTCAAAGAAAGTATGAAACCAGCGTACAAAGTTATACTGAAGCTGGAGGCAATAAATAAGACATCTAATGTTGCTGCCAGGGTCATTTTTTTCATAACTGGCTTTGGTAATTGATTAAATCCACTGAGTCTATTCTTATTAAGTACCTGGTAGCATGAATTCACCAACAAATAATAAGGGGAAATAGCTGCCATTATTTAAGAGTTCAAACTTCCTCTGCACGTAGCCTTGGTGGACACTTCCAAATCAATCTGGAGACCTATAATAAAGCTGTCTCATCCTGCCTTGAACTCTGCGTGTGCATATGTGTGTGTGTGTGTGAGACTGTAGTTGCAGGTAAAAGCTCAATCAGCCTGTCTGAGAAAGAGACAGAGAGGGAAAGTAAGAGAGGTAGAGACAGAGAGAGAGAGAAAATCCCCCTCGGCTCCAACAAACCTTTATCCTTCATGCTTTATCCTCAAATACTGCCTTTCTCAAAGTTCAAACACCTGGCAGTGATTCTTACATTCTGATTTATTCCTCCTCCATATTTCCATCTTGGCGCTATCCTCTCTTCCCTCCCTTGTGTCTTCCCTTCTTTCCTTCCTTCCTCCTTTCTGACCACCTTCCCTTTTCATTTTTCCCTTCCTTACCTGTCTGCATTGTTGTTCTTTCAACAGTCTCTTTGTTCCCCTGCTCAATAAGTTGCATTTTTGTCTATTTTCCTTTTGTTTTTTTAGCTGCAGCCCTCTCTTCCTTTTTCCTTCACTCCTTTCTCCCTTTCAGGAAACCCAATATTGTTACATCGACTGCCGAATCCAGTCGAAATCCCAGAAGCTCAACCCTCTTTTTCACCTTCCTTTACCCGCCTTTTTTATTCCTTTTGCTGATTTTTAGATCTAAAGTTAGCAGCTGCTAATCAAGATGAAGCCGTTTCAGTGGGAGACCAGGGCACATGCACGCACACGCACACGCACACGCGCACACACACACACACACAAACACAAGATAAAGGAACGCGAGGCAGAGCCTAGGGGTTGCCGGGGGCTGTTTCCCAATCAACGCCACTGGGGAGAACAAGAGAGACCTTCAGTGTCTACAGTGGGAACTCTGAGTGGGCTTCAGACGAACACACACACACACACACACACACACACACACAAAGAGACACATACCTCAACAAATAGACTCTTCTTCTGAAGAACACGTTTAAAACCGTATGACATCTGAGGGCGTCTCTGATCAAAACAGGCCACAGCCTGATGTGACTCATGCACATTCATACACATGGAACAGCCTCCATATCCCTGTTAGAAATATACAGATTTGCATTACACACAGTGCAGTGAGGTTTTGAACTGGGAAAAAAAAGTGATTATATTTTCAAATGACATATTTGCAGGTTTTGTTATTATAAAGGATCGCAAAATGTTTAAACTGAGAAAATAGTCTTGACGTCAATGATGAAGAGAAATATCCTGCAGTATTGATGGGTATTGAACCCCAATACTTTTTGAGTTTAGTGATGCAGCGGGTACGGAAGTATTGCACAGCTGGACGCATTGCGGTAATCAGAATCAGAAAATCACACAAAGAAAAACACAGAAAAATACAAAAATAATTCATTCTTATGTTGAAATTACTCTTTGTCCAAGGTAGAGAACACTATTATCTTTATTATGATATTTTGTTATATTACTAAATTACATGTTTGATATTTAAAATCATTACTGCCATGGTATTCTAATGGTTTCATGAGAATAGTGATGCAGCGAGTACGGAAAACTGTCAAGACCAGATTCTTGGTCTTTTGACTTATTTTTTGATGAGATATTTTGTGATATAAATCGCAGGGAAAAACATGTTTTAAGATAAGAGGCAACATTAAACACATACAGAATCTTGGCATATTTTCTTGAATGAAAAAAAGCGTTTGGTAGAAAAAACATGTCTATATACCTCGAAACTCAGGTATCGTTTGTATTGAAACCTAACGCTATCCACCTGTATGCATAATAGGGATGCAAAGTTCAAACATCTTCCTTAATCAATCATTGGATGTGGTAAAAATCAATAGTCAGTTAATCATTAAAAAATGATGCTTGTTTTTCCATAACATTGTTAGAAAATTAAGTATTTGAGGAATAAATGAGATAAACATAATTTAAATTATAATAAAGTATTGCCTGCTCCGACTCCCTTTTGTAATCCCATTCATAATTTTTAGTTTTGATGTTGTACTTTTTGTTCCCAATAAAGACGCTACCTGCTGTCTGACGCGCAGCTCCTCAGCGCTGTTAGCTTGTTCTGTTGAAGCTAATACTTTAGCATTAGCATGAGCCTCTGGCTAGCTAGCTAAAGTGGACGGCTGGCAAACAATAACTTGCCAGGATTCACAGCATTACTTTGTAGGAGTCACCAACACACTACCAGCTGGTTGCTAAGTCAGGGGAGCTCTCAAGACTGCTACAGTGAGCACAGTAGGCACAATTATGGTTTATCTATGGGGGGCATTGGGAGAGGAGCGCTCATTTATTGTGTGTGTGACCCTTACAGGCAGTCAGAACACACACCACGAGGCACCACCTTGGTACAAAAACCATGATATATTTTCCTGTGTCTTGTATGTTGTCAGTTAATTTTAAGTGTATTTCATTGATTAAATTAACAGCAATTAACTGACAATTGATTAGTCACTGACACCCCTGATGTATAGTGCACACTGACACACATCATCAGGTACATTTTTGCAGGTAAACTTCACAGATGATATTAAGAGACGGTAAAAAGGTGTAGTATTTTACAATTAATGAACCAGGTCACAGTGCTACACAGTACAGAAAATTCTGCATTAGTCATTATAGGCATCCAAGCAGCATGTAATGCAGTATTGTTGCAGCTGCAGAGGCAGATGGTGAGTGTGCAGGGGTTCACTGGAGCATTGCACCATGAGGTAGTTATACCGAGTACGATCAGATGGAAAAATAAATCATGAGCATTAAGGAGCATGGACCAAATCCCCAAGGTGAAAGCGGTGTAGTATTCAAACACATTTTGCAGACTGTGCAAACAATGCCACTTCATAATGAATGAGTGGGATCGAGTAGTGGCGCAGTATAGCAGTTGGGGAGAAGTGTGGCAGGAGTTGATGAGGACATCAGAGACTGTGTGGATGTCAGGAGGGTGGGACAGGGGGTCAGGTCTTACAAAAAAAAAAAAAAATGGAGTGGCCACAGAAACCACACTGTCTGCTGTGACCTGTATCAAAACAGCTATGCACCATAACCAAGTGGTATGAGAGGTTGTCTCAAGTCGGAGGGCAGAAGTTGTCAATCATGTCACCTGTCAAAGCAGCCTTGAGTAAGATAGTGAGACTGCTTCTTTTATAACCATTTTCAGTGGAAAAGTGACAGCTAGATATCTGAAACATAAAAATGTGTAGTAATGCTGCATAGGAGTAGAGCACTGATTGAAAACTGACTCAAACTGCTGTGACGTTAATAGCATGCTGGGTAAGGAGTGTAATCTTTATTAACAGATGTCAGCGTTCATTCAAACACAAACTGCTGGTTTCAGCGCGGAGCAGGTGAGCAGTCTGTTTGGGGAACAAATGAATCTTGTGAATTGTACATCAAATGTCTGACTTGAACAATACATTTTGGGCTATATGCTAATTTTCTTTCTTGCCAAGAGCTAACAGCCAGTCAGCTTAGCTTAGCACAAAGACTGGGAGCTGGGGGGAAATAGTTAGCCTTATATCTCGTTTGTTAAATCTGTACAAAAATCAAAGCGTAAAAACATATTGTGGTAGAGTCTTGACGTCACCGCAAGCTTTGCCAGGCATGAGAGGACTGTCATACTCATCCCGAGTGACCGGCGATGATGATGGTGGTTGCCAGGCAACAAGCGAAGATGTCACCGCGCAAGGCCAAGAAAAAGCCCTGCAGATAACCCGCAGTAAAATAATGACATGTTGTGTCTCTCTCTCTCTCTCTCACCAAAGTCATAATGGTACATCACCTGGGAACCATGAATGTCCATGTACAAATGTTTGTGCCCATCCATACATTGTTGAGATATTTAAATTATATTACAGTGGATAAGTGAAAATCTTGACTTGCTTGTAGCTCGAGATAAAAAGTCAGGGGATCACCTAAGTCATAAGGATTCATCCTTTGAGGATAATGAATGTCTGTACAAAATTGAATGGCAATCCATACAATAGTTTTTTGAAATATTTCAGTCTGGATCAAAGTGGTGGCTCGACCACCAGACTGTCTGATTATGAAGTTGTCTAAAATGTTTTAAGTAAATCAGATTCAGAAATCAGAGACAAATTGCATTGTTCCTTCAGATTATGCCAAAACTTCACTCGAGGTGTCTGTGATGATATCAGAGTTGTTGACTTAATTATAGCACACCTTTACAAGGTCCTTCAGCATTGTATAAGACTATCGACACCAACAATCCTGCCCTTCTGCCTCCCTTTCTGAGCTTTGTTCAAATGGAAGCTCTGCTGGCAGCTACACTGTATGGACTTTCAGAGTTTGAAAATGTGACCTTTAAATACTGTGTCCCCATTAGGCCAATCGATATCATTTTTCAAACGTCAGATCAGAGTACGAAGATGCATCACTCCTCCAAGTTTCATCAAAATTAGACCAGAGTGAGATATCTCCGGAGATGTCAAATATGACAAACGAGCATTCAGTGTGATCCATTGTGCCCTTCCGATGCGAGAACAATGAGAGAAAGCTTTTTTTAACCATTTGTATCCTGCAGTATCAAATATTAATTCACATCAAAGTTGTATCAAAGACGACAAAACACTTGTCTTTGAATACTTTAAAAAAAAAAAAGGTATGCTAGAGCTTGGAAGCATGACTGGATTGAGGGAAACTGAATTGACCTGAAAAACACCTGTTACCACCAAAGTGCTGTTTCAGCACAGTGAGTTTCTGGACAAAATATTTAATTCATGTGTTTGACTTAGCCACTGCACTTCCTTTTACTCCCCTGTGCTATTTTACCTTCTACCTGGGATGTGGGTGTTCAGTGCATCTTGTGCTGGTTGATGCCTGTTTGACTTCAGACTGCATTTCTCTCTGATGCAGGGCTCTTGGGACTGTGTGTCACCAAAACAGTGGATACTATAATTCATCTATGCATTTTGCAGGGCAAATGTGCAACACACACACACACACAAAAAACACATTCAGTTATAACCTAAATCAGCATGCTATCCATCTCTGTCCTCTAATATACCCTCATGTATGATCCCCTTTGTCTGCTGATCTCACTACATTCATTTATTTCATTTCTGTAAAAGAAAAAAAGAAAAACAAATAAGGGAAAGGCTCCACTTCAGTTGGGATTTCAGGACAGATTTGAAGTCTTAGCCAGTGGAAATCCTGCTGTAAAATTATGCTAATCTCTCTCTGAGAAAAGAGAGAAGCTTGATCCAAAAAAGAGCATTACTTTATTTTATTTTTTTTTAAGGGGAGATGAAATGCAAGACAGATTCAAACGTAGGGGAAGTTTTCGCTGAAATTGGAATAATAGCATCTCAAAGGGCCAATACACACAAAAGGATGAACTTAAGAGTTGAGCAGTAGACAGTACCAACTCCTGATTATGGATTTTGGAGATAGGATGATATTCTGTAAAGTCACAAAGTTCTGTTAGAAAGGCTTTGAAGCTGTTTTCTGTCAAGGCAGAAATATTCACAGTACCATTCCTCTCTAAGCTTCAATTGATTTGGGCTGCTTGGAGAGATTTCAGACAGATCCGTAAAGTGTGTAGGCGTCCATGTCACAATATGGACTGATGCCATGTTGGAAGACTTGTACTTTGTGCTACATCTGCTCTTCTCTCATGCTGGAGTATTGAAGAGAAGCCACACACAGCTGTCAGGAGAGCGCCATGGATTTTCCCAATGACAACAGGTGTTTTAAATATCAATTCATGTATCTTTCTTGCACAATTGTTCTGCCACTTGTCTTAAGTATGCTTACTTTCTACAGCATCATTCAGCATCTTTTTCTCTACACAGTTCAATTGGATCCACTCATAACCATACATGCTGTTGTTAGTATTAAAAACACTAAAGCACACGATGCCTCCTTGCCTTTTACAATAAAGGCGATCATTGTTATTACACCCACTTGCAACCTCAATTAAATTTAGAGGCCGTTTTGTCCTGGCTTTAAAGAGCCTCTGACTTCCTCCAGGGGCTTAATCCCATAAACCACTATGACCCACTGACATAACTTTAAGCCGCCAGGCAAGGAGATGTCAAACGATCCTCCAGAGGAGGCGAAATGGATGCAGGTCTTTTTGAATTTGTGTGTGCGTTTGTGTCAGTGGTGTAAAGACATCATCACTTGACACTAAGGTGTTATAATGACATATTATGATTGTAATTTTATTTTCTTTTTCCCCTGACAGGCAACCAAGATGAGATTTAGATTTAATGTTTGCTCCCATAAGGTGTTTATCATTGGATAAAAGCAGGAGAATCTTTAAGCATTGTTGATCACTGTAAGCCTCCCCATTGTTCTGATATGAGCAATGGGAGCAGCGTTGTGCTGCTGCTGCTGCTGCTGCTGCTGTTGTTTCTCTGTGTTCAAACACATCTCTTAACAGGGCTGACTGGGCAAGATTAAACTTTGTTGTGACAATAGAATACTAAAATGTCGTGCGATGCTCCCCACAAAGCAAAAGGATAAAAACAGTAAAACTGTGGCCCAATCATCAACCTACAGTGAGGGTGAATTTAGGAGGAAATTCTATCATTGTCAAATTTGAGGTCTAATCCTTGTTAGACCTCAAGGATCCACACAATGCGTTCTGGTGAGTAACACTGAATGTAAACATAACAATGTTCAAGGTTAATTTATTTGTCATTTTACAACACAGGGTTGCACAGTGAAATGAAAGTTGTAGCAACCTTGCCACCACACTACATACACAGAACATAAATACAAATCTTTAAAATTAGAATAGAATAAAAATAAAAACAATATATACAGTTACTTTACTATTATACAAAGGGTAGTGGTATGGTAATGTGCAAAACCAGGATAACAGAAAGTTCCATGTCATTTATTTATGGTGGAGTGCAGAGGAAGAGGTGGAGTTGAGGAGTTTCTGAGGAAAGAAGCTGCTCTGTAGTCTGGTGGTACGGCAGCAGATACTTCTGTATTGCTTGCCAGACGGCAGCAGGGTGAACAGGCTGTGGCTGGGGTGGGTATTGTCTTTTAGTATCCTTTGGGCTCTGCGCAGGCACCTCACCTCACCGATATCACTGATGCTCGGTAGATGGGTACCAATGATGTTCTGGCCGTTTTTAATCACCTGCTGCAGAGCCATCCTGTCCGGGGCCGTGCACATCCCATGCCAGTTTTTAAATGTTTACAGTCAGGATGTTTGTTTACAAGAACACTCCACAGGGCACCTTTAAAGCTGTCTACACCAGCTTTGAAAACTTGTGGTATCTCCGTAGCCGCCATCGCTTTGAGCCGTAGTTACAGCAGCTACATGCATTGGTTCCGTAGCTACGCCATAAGCCCTAACGCACAGCTACGTATCCCCCTGTAACTACAGTGCACATTGACTCTACAGCAAACAATGCTTAATTACTGGTGACAACTTGGTACCCAGTAGCTTCCTGTGTAGCTACTGACACAGAGGTTAAGAGCACTCAGAAACTTTCTCGGTTTGGTCCTAGCTGTTGCACTATTGCATTTACACAGACAACTGGGGTAAACTGGCAAGTGACAACACAGCATGTTATGCGATTTACTTTCTATATACACACCAAACATTGTTTAAAGGTTTGAGGAATTAGTGATGTGTCATTCATGAACAAATCGTTCATTTTGAACGACTGATATGAACGAGTAGTACCGAGTCGTCTCAGAGAGTCATTTGTTCAATTTGGCCGCGCCTGAGCAACAATAATAATGCCTGAGTTTCGTTTTTCTCATGACAGCTGACTGGTTTGGGTCATTCGTTCATTAGTCTTTCGTTCATTTTTCACGTGACAGCTACACAGGCTCAGTATTGGACAGAAATGAGTAGTCCCCACCCCCTCGTCTACTGAACAAAATGAATAAATGACTCGAAAAAAGAGTAGTTCATTTTACTGAACGAGACTTAAAGAACTAAGTCACTAAAATGAACCAGTTGTCCCATCACTATGAGGAATCTGGAAAATGAAATGGGATTTTCCCTCTGCACTGCTACTACATTGATGTCACAGAGATCACTTTTTTTTCTATTTAAAATCTATCTATAAAAATGTTGTAAATGGAATTATAGATAAGAGGGAAGTGTCCTAATATGCAACAATAACAGACAAGGCAGATGATGCTACTATACTACGTACAGTAGTGTTACAGACTATTTTCTACGTAAGGACACCTCACTGTTTTATTGTGTTTATATCATGACTGCTTTGCGCTAAAAAAGGCAGATTGTGTTCAAATTGTAATCAGTTTGAGTGCATGAGGTATCCTGTTATACTACACCTGTTGGCCAATCAGAAACAAGTATTTTCTGTGGCTGTGGTGCAAGACAATTTAATCAGACATCTCAGCTGAACTGAAGCAATGAGATGGCTGGATTTACTTTTTTACCTTCCCTGTTAACAATCTACATTTTAAAAATGAAAGGATTGTTTCTACTCAAAATGTGCTTCATCTTCTTATTGTAACCCTCAAAGCAGCTTTGAGCCAAATACTATAAATGAAAGTCTTACTGAGCATCCAGCCCCAGTGTGTTCCTGTCTTACTACTTGAGAAAAAGTGAATTTTGTCCTAAAATCTAGAATTTCATGATTTTTGTTTCTCATTAAACAAAATACCATACCAATATCACCCCTTTAAGAATCCAAACTTAAATGCACTTTATCAACCCTGTTAAGATTATACTAAATCCAAATGTATGGATTTCATGGATGTTTTCATGGAAACTATAACATTATGATCACTGGGCTTTGCCGTTGGTGTCCTTTTTGGCATGTCCAGTCAGGTATTTGCATGTGTGTCCTTGTGGTTTGTGTAACATATAGGCTGTATAATATCGTCATCGATGTACCACCCCAGACCTGAGGGCCAGCAAGCTAGGGATTAGCCCTGGGAACAAAAGACAAAAACACCAACGTGTTTCTGTGATGTTCACAACAAGGGATTAGAAGGTTCCCACTGACAGGATTAAAACAATACCTACTGTTTTTCCTCTATCCTTCTACACCGACCCGCTTTATCCCAACCTCACTTGCTATATTAAGAGATAATGTTTTTCTTTGCTTTCCCCTCTGTTTGGAGCTTTTCTCTGCTCTCTTTATCCCTTTCCTACTTTTTAATGGTTAACCTGTGTTTTGGTCTTTCCCCTCCTTTGGTAGGATTATTTCAATCCTGCCTAATCCTGAAATTCCATCTTAATACTATGCCTCTGAGTAGTGCTGTTAATGCAGTTAGATGAAAAAGTAAGAGTTGTTTTAATGATTTTCATGATTTTAGGTGAACAGTTATTTTAAGTCTAGCAAGACTCATAACTCATAATGAAACAGACCAGTGAACCAGTGATAAAATTAGAAATTGCATGGTTCCATTTGCTTTCTGAACAACAAGGGAGAATACGCCAAGAGTTTTGTGTGACAGAAGTAATATAATCAGCTGAATTCACCAGGCCCACTGGAGCTAATTGAGTCAATCAAAAACCATTACCTATTAGCCTGGCACACCAAAAGAAATGGTCAGAGAAAATTGGGTCATTACCATTAGGAGAGAACTCATACTAAAAAATAAAAATTTGGCATGAAATGGCTGTTCTAAATTTGGCATGATTCAGCGACAATAGCGTCAGGCTCATTGGAAATATATGTATGATGGACTTCCTTCCAAATTTGTGACATGGATTATAGGATTTAAACAATACTCTATGAGGATACTTTAATGGAAAAAATGAAGTGTGGACAAGAGTTGGGCTTATTACTATTTTCTCACAGTCGGATCCAAATGTAATTAAAATATTGAGTGATAGAGTTACAATCAGTGTGACAGCCAGAGATGATAGCGGATGTTGACACAGCTGATATGTGGAAATGAGACGACTGGGCTGTGACCACACTGATTGGTCTGATGTAATTGGAATGTTGACAAAAATAAACACCGGTTCTGGAGGGCACCAATTATTCTAAACCCTAGCCTGCCAGGCAAAAGCAATCACACCCGGACAAGCCTCCGCGCTATCAATAATCACACCCCACCCTCCCGCCGACAAAACCTCCAAACAGAGATGTTTACACATAGATAAGGCCCCATGACAAACTCCTGCCAAAAACAAAAACTGAGGGGCTGCGATTACAGGAAAAACCAAACAACAAGAGTAATCAGACAAAGATCAACCTCCAAGGCAGAGGTAATCAAACACAGAATGCCTGGGGGGCAACAACGGCAATAATCAAACTCCATCCGCCATCCGAGCTTGTTCACTGTCAGGCCAACGGGGTAATGATACAATGAGGATGAAGCGGTTCCTCCATTCAGGAGCTGCTGCAGAGCAGAGCGGACACGAGTCAACTATGCCTTGAGGGTTGCTCCTGGTTACCTTCTGATTGTAGAATGGGAGAAAAGTTTCAGCAAGATATCTCTTTCTGTAAAAAAAAAAAAAAAAAAAGTCAAATAATGAGACATCTGCCAATTACATTCCAAAAAGCCTCTCTCACTTGTAGCGAAAGTTGCCTGATGCTCAGTAATAATCTTGTTATCTATTCCATCTGTTCACCAAACTGTCATTCATTTGCCTATTTTTTGACCTTCAATTCTATCATTCGCTCACTTTGACATACAGCGTCTCCAGATTGACACTTCTGGTGAGCCGTGGGGGGCATTCGCTGCTGTCAGACAGACTCTTTCTGACAACTCAGCACTAGTGGGCATGTCCAATCTCTGAGACCCATGGAAGGACAACGGCAGCACAGAAGAAGGAGGTGCTGAAATGCTCACTCTTCATTTTTGTTTTGTTGCGATTCACTTTGTGCTTCATATAATGCAGATTTTTCATGCTTACAACCATCTGTCTTTGTATTGGCTTCCTTTTCTGTGTGTGTGTGTGTGTGTGTGTGTGTGTGTGTGTGTGTGTATAGATATGTGTGTGTCTCTTGTGAACTGCACCATCACTCTCCTATTATCCCCATCAGCTACTCATGTCTTGTTCTTCTCCCAAATGTTCCTGACCTTCCTCAAATAAACCTATCAGCTGTAATCAAGAGCTATCTTGTCCTTTCTCCTACATTCACTTTGACATATACACGAAGACACGCAAACACAAAGGCAGGCGCACACACACACACACACACACACACACACACACACACACACACACACACACACACACACACACACACACACACACACACCAGTGTCAACTTTTCATGCAGGTCTTTTTCTCTCTTGTGGATTTTTAAGGCGGAGGCGGTCTGTGTCAGAGTGCTCAGTGGCCTCTGTCACATATTGGGCCGCCCACCAATGTCCATATATAATCACTTCTATTAGATATCTAAGATATTTCAGTCATGCTTTGTCTACAAGAGTAGTTATAAAACAAACACAGTAGAGAATATAATATACAGAACATTGAGATATTTAAGGAAAATGTAATCATCTTTGTAATTGCACTATTAAGTGATAAATACCGGTTACATATTTAAAATGAAATGCTGCAATTGCAAAATCACTTTTAATTATTCGTTCTCTTCCATCTCTTGGAAACATGCGCGCACACAGACACACACACACACACACACACGGACTGTATCTCCCAAGAGCACTCTGCTCTCTGCTCCCCCTCAGTCCCAAGGCTAGATTATCATAGACAAAACGAGAGAGAGCGAGCGAGAGAGAGAGAGCAGAAGGAGCTTGGTTTTGTCAGTGGGTCACACGGTGGTGGCATGGTTAACTAGCTAATATGATTAAATTTAGCAGAGGCACAAGCCACATTGTCAGCCCACATCAAAGTCTACCCGCCGCTGCGAGAGCAAAACGAGCCCTCTGTGAAAACCGAGAGGGAGATGAGAACGAGATGAGCAGACGAGGAAAAGGGTGATGTTTTAAACATAAAACAGAAACAGAATGGTAAGGAGAGATGAGGCAATAATGAGGCAAGAGAGGAGGAAGCAGTGTTAGCTTAACCCATCAAGTGAACTGCATGACCTGAAAAGTAGCAGTTAACAGCACATCTCAAACACAAAATGAAGGGCCATTGACAAACACTTATGGTGTCAAGTATGAAACCAGCTCGCTGACCTTGCGATTTGATTATCTGCCTTGAGACTGAGAGTTTGTGAGCTCACTTCTCAGATGGTTTATTGCGCGGCATGAAACATATAAAATTGCTTTTAGAGTAGAGCGCTGCAATTGACCTGTGTACTGCCTCAGAAGTACACAAGAAAATAAAGATATGTAGCACAAAGACATAAAAACTAGATATAACAAGTAGAAATGTAAAGCATGCAATAGTGGTTTCAGTATTTTAGCCTATTGAACACATTTCCATGTACTTCATATTATCATTCTTAGACTTAATTTGTCTTATTTTCATTCGTGGCTGTAGAATTTGAAAAATCATACTGCTGTGTGACATGTCCTTGTACTCTAAAAATCAGAGTGTACTGGCATGTCATTTTCACTTTAGTAATCAGTCTGACATGTTCATGTTAGCCGTTTTCTGTTTGGGAGGGTGGATTATTTTCTCCCAACCAATCAGCACTGACTGACGTATCTGTGTCATTAACGTCATTTTCAGTCGACACAGAATTACAGATTAGCAGCAGCAGTTATCAGAAGCAGTTAACTTAACGTTTGTCTTGTCAATAGAAAAAATGTGCTGATTTAGGATTTGTTGATTCAAGTTGATTCACAACAACCAGAACAGCTGTGTTGATCCTTTTGTGGTATTTGTCACTATTTTTCTGGATCTGGCACAGGAAGATGACGTCCCTATTCTTCCTCCTGTTGAAGAGGACGTAGCCATCAATAAACACAACACACTATAACTATTTGATTTGCTAAAAAAATGTAAAATGTTTACAATGATTCAGAGGTCTGGAATCAGGACATACTTGCTTAAGAAAAGTACAAAAATCCATCACAGTGAATTTAGTCTGTGCTAGTTTTTTGGTCAGAAATTTTTCAACTTTTTTTTTTTTCCCAAAATGAAACTAAAATTTCACTGGTGAACACTAGAATAAAATGCCTAGATTTTGTTGACTAAAACTAACAAAAATTAAAACGTATAAAATTTGACTAAAACTAACATACATTTTCGTCAAATAACTAAGACTAAAACTAAATTTAGTTGACAGGACGAGGACCATAGAAGGAAATTTCATTTTAAGCATCAGTATGCACGGACTACTTTAAAGCATATGTGTACTTCAGTGCTTGGCTTGGAGAATGAAGAAAGAATAATTAGACTGTATGAAGTTGTCAGGTAATGTGTTTCCTTAGTTGAAGGGTCTTGATTCTTTAATTTCTTTTTTATTTTTCTCATGTTACTGTAAGTATTGGTTGTTAAGTAACTAATTGACAGACCATCTCTTTCTATTGTTTATGTTTTAAGTAAGGGGCAGGCAAAATAAGATTTTTCTTCTCCCTGCTCCTTTTCGGTCATAGCGGCAGAGCGCAAGCCAGCCACGGAGCTCCGCAGCGTGGCGCCTCCTGTCCGAACAGCCCGATTGGTTAACATCGGCACCGAAAGGAAGCGGGTACCTCCTGTCTGAACCCGGCGTTATTTGCTGGGGGTGGCATTGGTGACGACCAATGATTGCGTTCTTCGGTAACGGTTGGAGTTTTTTTTAATGAGGTACCGTCGCAGAAGCCAACTTCACTGCAGGTGCAGGATCACCTGGCCTCTGCCAGTCAGGTATCGTAACAGTAGTGTAAACAACAGTGCTGTTTGTGCGAATGTGTGTTAGAGACGGAAATGGAAATTAAATGAATGGAATGAAAATAAAATGATGGTTAAATGTAGGATTAGGATATTGGACTAAACTGGTAAATATCTTCTTTTTTTCGAAATCTTGGGGGCAATTTTTGCCCCTTGATCACGGTTTTTAGGGCAAATCTGAGATTTCTTGGGGCAAAGAGCAAGTCATTCCAGAGTAGAAGCATTCTGATGACCTCATCAAAGGGTGACAATCACAACTCGTAAATAACAAGCCTCCAGGAAGTGCACCAGGCTTTGAAGCCAATTTGACATAGTGGCCAAACCGTGTAATTACAGCTTCCGGGTCCATCACGTGATGCACACCAAGACACTTTTTCCCATAGACATTGTGAAAGAGACGTCTGTAAATCAGCAGATCATTTTTTTTGAGGTACAACAACTAGCCAGTACGAACACTTAAATAGCTCTTATTTAAATCATTGTGTCCTAAAAGTTGTAAAATGCATAAATAGCCGAATCCAGAGTTATAGAGTCACTGCCATTCATGTGAGTGAGCCTGAGACGGAGCGGTTTGGAGGCGGGGTTAAAGGAAGCGCTAGTGCGCTTGCTCTATGGGCCGCACAATGCGGAAGCTATGTGGAAGATCCAGGTAATTTTATACCTGGAAATCAAACTTTTTTGGCTTCATGCACCACTGAGCAACTTTCATAGGAATGAACGGGGCCCCGCCTCAGACGCTGTATCCAGTTCATATTAGACATCCATGGTAACAAAGTGCAAACTAGTCTCAGTCTCAGTCTCAGACTGTTCATCTTGTTACAAAAACAAATTCATGTTCGTCTTTTTGTGACATCTATATTTGCTTATTGTTTGTCTCCACTCATTATGCGCTACTTTTTCATGCCAATACCAACTCTTTTGGTATCAGCGTGTGCTTCTTTGAATGCATCACCAAGGTTTAATACCTAAAAGAAAAGTACAGGGATTCAGCTGCTTTGCAAAAAAAGTTAGTATTGGGATAAATGGAATTTTTTTTTTTTTTTATTTCAGGTCATGAACTGATGCTCCAGCATCAAATGAGATTTCCTCCCTCTCTGTATCTTGTGCTAGCCCCCAAACCCAAAATGGAGACTCTTGCCTAACAATGTATTTAAATGGGACTGTGAAAAAGTCTCTGCCTAGAGCACTTTGAATAATGTTTAATGAATTGGACAGGTTGTACCTCAAATTTAGAATTGGAGTTTTTTTTAATGCAAAATAAAAACTGATTGTCAAAATGCTGTTCTTAATGTCAGCTGTCTAACTTGGTTTCAAAATTCTTCAGATGATGCCGGCATACACTCACACCTGCTTGATTTTGCCTTATATAGCATGCTTCAGCATACAGAATACTCTGAGGAGACCTAAACAGGGAATTAGACTGAATCATAATTATTACTGCTCCATGAATATAATAAGACTACACCTTCACACACACACACACACACACACACACACACACACACAGTCCCCTTGTGATTGGTGGCAAATCACGGGGGCTTTGAACCCTCTCAGAATAAATTGGGTTGGAGTCAATACAAAGCACTATTATACAAGTACATTTTATTTCAGCTGAAAATGTGAGAGCATTTGAAAGTGATCTGAGTAAAATCTCCAACAAAAAAAAAATGAAAATGATGAGCAGAGAATCAAGACAATGGAAAGGACAAGAACAAGATTTCTTTTCAACAACAGGTGCTGAGACAAATTGGACATCAGCCAGGGAGTAATGTTTTTGTTTGTTTTTCCTAATTTAAAATGACAGTGTATTTACAGTATTTGTGCACTGCCTGCAAGGTTCTCCTCCAACGTTACTTCAGTGAGAGCAGCTTTTTGTTCATGGCTCATTATCATGCCCCTGAGATTGCCAGCTATTGACATTAATGATGTCTAAAACTGTCTGTAAGCCGTTTGGCTGTACATGTTGTGCAATTTGGGAGCTACAGTGCGTCACTAGTGAATTCTACATTGACTAAAATGTTTGTGGTGACTGCTAGCTGAGCAGTCTGCACTGGACATGCATTTTCAAATGCATTCATTAGTTTTACAAGGTTTTAGCTGTGGGGCTCATTTGTTGATGTTTTGTTTTAGTTTTGTGTTCCTGCTGTTTCTGTTCTTGTGCCAATTTAGGCTGTGGAGACAAATGCATACTAAATTGCTTATTGATATTCAAAACAGTGTTTTACATTAGGACTTAACAGTCAAACTTGTTAACACTCGCCTGCTTGTATTCATGTGTGCAACTCCACCAAATCCTGACATTAAGAGCACGCTTTGGATTGATGGAGGCTCAGCTTTCACTTATTTAAAGGAATAGTTCAACATATTGGGAATACGCTTATTTTGCTTTCGTTATGTCAATATGATGCTACAGCCAGCAGCTGGTTAGCTTAGCTTAGCAGCTGCTGGATACAGGAGTAACAGCTAGCCTGTCTGTTTAAAAAGGCAACAGTGCCCTTAAAGCTCACTAATTAATACAATATATCTCATTTGTTTAATCTTAAGGTATAAAAATGAGGCAGGTTAGCTGTATCCCCCTGTTTCCAGTCTTTATTCTAAGCTGAGCTAACCGGCTCCTGGTTCCAGCGTCATATTTGGGTAAGAAAGCGAATAGGCGTATTTTCCCAAAATGTCGAACTATTTAACTGGTTTAATTGTTTTGAATTTTTTATCTTCAAGCAAAAGTTTGACATTTTGGAAAATATAGCTACTTATTCGTTTTCTGACGGAGACTTTGATGGGAAGATTGATATCACTCATATCTGTCCGTTAAATATAAGGCTACAGCCAGCAGCTGCTTAGCTTAGCACATAGACTGAAAAAAGGAGAAAATGGCTAGCTTGACTCTGTTCAAAAGTAACAAAATCCGTAGTGTAAAAACAAGCAAGGCTAGCCATTTCCTCCTGTTAACAGTCTTTATCTAAAGCTAAGCTAACTGGCTCCTGGCTCCAGCTTCATATTTCGGCAAGAAAGCGAATAGGCAATGTCAAACTATTTAACTGGTTTAATTGTTTTGAATCTACGTTAAAGCAAAAGTTTGACATCTTGGGAAATATACGCATTTGTTTTCTGATGGAGAGTTAGATGAGAAGATTGATACCATTCTCATATCTGTCCGTTAAATATAAGGCTACACAGCTAGCTTGGCTCTGTCCAAAACTAACAAAATCCTTCTTTGTGCAAAGATAAGCTAAAATTCCAGTCCACTGACAAAGTAAGTGAACTCCCACTTTTCCTGCCTTCAGTGTTTCTTGCATCTTTCACTTCCTTTATCTTTGATCATATTCCCCACTCAGCCTCTATTTACCCCCAGTATACTACCTACAGTACCTATCTATTTCCCCTCTCTTCCCTTTATGTGTATTTGTTCGTCTCTCCTCTCTCAGCGCAGAGTGAAGGGCACAGAGGACTGCCAGTCTGGTCCTCATTATAACAATATGTGCGATACCTTTTACAGTTGTCAGAGTGAGGGGGTAAATCTGGCCGCACTGCCCCCTCTGGCAGGAGGCCTGTCACATCAATGACCAGTGCTTCTTTCTGACTCGCTGTCGCCCATGGTTACAGACTGATTCTAATCTGTGCCCGAGCCCTCTGCATTGAGATAATTAAAAGCATCACTTTTACAAGTTACAGCACTTTCTTTATAAAGTTTTTTTTTTTTTTCCCCTAGCATGCCATTTTTTTATTCTTATTTTTTGGTTGACAGATATCACAGTTTTGACATGTACCCACCTCAGAATGTGACACGGTGATGTTTGCGACAGGAGAGAATGCAGAGAAAAGTGACAGTTTTTTTCCTCAAATCTTTGGAGATAATTACAGTGTTTACCGGTAAATTGTCAAATCACATACCTGACATTTTGGGGCTTTAGTCAGTTGAGGGACTCTTTAACAACTGGGAAATCTTATTATTGTTTGCTGTAAGCCTCACTGATTATGAAATCACAGAGGATTATAGAAGAGTGTTCATTAGAATGTCAGTAAATGTTAATTGCATCCAGTGGGAAGAGATATATTGGATGGAGGCGACAATACTATAAATGCAGTCCATAAAACAATGACATACACCTCCTGACAGAGCTCATAACCAACACTGTATATCAATTTATTGATCCATCGATAGCCCAATCCTCACGCTGCTTCAATTTACTAGATTGTACATCACATCACACGCACGCACAAAAGGTATCAGGCAGGTGCACAAGCGCAAATACACACACATTTTATACCTCTCTGGCACACGCACACACACAGGCAGGATTGACTAGCATATTTCACCAGGAGAGGAGAAAAATGCTCTATAACAGAAATGTCAAGGTGTTTTAAGGAAGAAATATGCTTTGGCACACAACAGCAATTGATGAAATGTGACCTTGAGTTCTTCTTTTTCCATTTTGGTTGCATCAGAATAATGAATGGTGCTGGGTCAGGAGAAAAAAAGAGGAGGGGGGAAAAAGCAAATCGAGGAACCATGAGGAACCATTTTTATGGTTATTACAATCAGTTGTCAGCAGCGGGGAATAAAAAATTAGTTTTAAATGCGACACTGCATGAGTCACTGGATAACACTGAGAAGCATCCAACAACTAACACAGATCATTCTCTGTTTATAATAACTCTTACTAATTACTTTTCAGGATCGATAAAACCTGCGAATTGAATGGAAGTGTTCTCTTAGCACAATTTATAGGGAGAAAAGTGTGTGTGTGGTGGGAGGAGTTCAATTGAGTTGAGAAATGAGAATGTGTTTGATCATTTGGCCAATGCACACAGCAATTGACCTACCATTTCAGAGTGAAATGAGAGTGTTGGGGAAAAAAAGAAAAAAAACAAAAATTGGAGTTAATTTCGAGCTGATCCTCTCAGGGACATTTTACCTTCAGAAGTTTCTTTTTTATTATATGAGCAGTATTTTTGCTCGTACTTCATTAAAAAGGATCAAATATGTACTTAGTAAATGCATTTAGGCTATCCATCCATCCATCCATCCATCCTTGCTTTCTGGCTTTCACCCAATAGATCTCCATAACGGAATTGTGCTCAAACATGACAAACCCATAATGGATTGAGCTGCAATGCTTATGCGACATTTGACATCTGGCAAGGGAGGCACTGGGAAACAAGGCAGTTACATGTAATGTACCATGGTGGGAAACTGTTTACTAAAAACTGCTACTCAGCTGTTATCTGGTCCTCAGCATGGCAAGCAGTTCCCTAATGTAGGCTACGACCACTTTCCAACCATTTTTACAAGAAGTAGTTTTGCTCATGTAGCTCACAAAAGTATCTCTTCAGAGTCAAATCTGCTGCAAAACGATATCCATTATCTACATGCAGCATTTAAATACTTACTTCCTGATCTCTTGTGATTTGTTTGTGCGAAAGGATCTTATATGACTGTCGTAATCTTAACCCTGTCTCCTACAATAATGAAGAAACGTTAATGTATCTGCCAAGTAGAATTATCACATTTACTGCCAACGTATTTCATGCGTTTTCCCTACAATATCAGTTCATACAATACAGTATCCGCTGGTGGCAACTAAAGCATGATATTGTTTTTATGGCTTTATTTAGGCAGACACACAACACTTGGTTAGGGAAATACTGTGGTTTTGGTTTTAGTATTCAAATGAACAGGGACTTGCAGAACAAAGCACCACGTGGTTGCTTGTATTAAAAGGTCCAGGGCAAGTTTTACAGAAATCCAGTGAATCCAATACCTGATTAATCAAGGTTGCTGATTTGTTGTGAAATTAGCACAGAATTTACACATCATAGTGTGTGTGTGTGTGTGTGAGGAGCTTAACTGTGATGAAACAGGGGCACTTCTAGAGAAAAGGAATCTACAGAATTTCTCGTTCCAGTTCTGTTTTCTATGGCCAGTCAGAATCAGTATTCTTATTTGTCCCTTTCTTTGCCCTCCTCCCTTTCTATTTTACTGGCATAAAATCTCCACTACCAGTTACAGTGACACATGACCCTTCTCATCTACTTATCTATTTTGCTTGACCTCTATTTCTCACTTTCTTCCCATTCCACTGTCTGTCACTTATCTCTGGTTTTGAGTCCCCTCCACGTTCTCTCCCAATAACTCCATTACATGCCCTACCCATTGCCCTTTCTGAGTTATTTCTCCTGCTCTGTCCCCAGAATGAACTCCTGGGGAACACTCCTCCCTAAACTATATGCTTACCTGTTCGCCTGTAGTTTCCCCTTTTCTCCCCCTCCTCTCTGCATCCAACCTCGCCCTTCTTTTCCCTCCAATCTCCTTCCCCCCGCGGGACCGGGGCCCTACCTCATGAAAGAGTCATCAGCGGTGCATAGCTCTTAATAACAGCTAATCTGTTTAAGCAGCCGCTAAAAAGGTCATGGCATCGGCTAGCGAGGGACAGAGGGAGGGAGGAGGAATGGTGTGGAATAGAGGATTTAGAAGTAAGAATAAGAGGCCCAGAGAATAGACAGAAAGGGAAGGGGAAGGGGTACAGCTGGAGTGAATTTTCATTATATAGGACATATAAAGTATTTTCTCATATAATGTAACAGATACAAAAACTAAGCATTATTACGGTAAAAACGTGGTGTATTTGGTGCAAAAGATAACAGTATGTGTTTAGAGTGGTACTCTCTGGTACAAGAGCTCAACTGAAGTCTCCTGAATCCGGCTTCAGTTCAATGGGAAAGTGATTTGTGAACACTCACAGCCATCAGATCCTATTATGGCCCCTGCAAATTCTCTCATAATGACTATACGGAGACATCCAATGGTAAAATCAATCATAGATCTATGCACTTATTGAGAAGCCATCAGAGGCAGAGAGGAAAATGAGGGGAGAGGATCAATATGATATAGCAACAGTGAAACACACATTGTACGGGAAGATGGCAGAGGGCTGCTGGCTAGGTCAGTCAAATGGCTGAAGCTGGAGAGGAACAGTAGTGTAGCTGATGATGAGATGGACATTTACTGTGGCAAGAGGCTCAATCAATATCCCCCAAAATAAAATGGCTGAGTGTGTATAGTCTGATTGCTTGCCTGCATACACCGTAATGTACCATCGGCAGTGATGTCCAGGTATACTAAGTTTAGTTTCTCTTAGGGATGCTAATGATTAATCTATTATCGGTCATTAATAATCTAATAGATTTAAAATGTATTAACAACACAGATGATCAGAGATGTTTAATGTATAGTGTCAGAAAAAGTACTGTGGTTTTGAGACTGTCAGTATAGGTCGTCAGTGCAGCAGTTTATTACAACCCATATTTACGTTTGTATGTAAGGTGACCTCTAGTGGCCGTAGTAATCATGACGGGAGCAAAGGCGGAAGTCCAGAGAGGTAGTATAAAGAGCGACACAGTCCACGTAGTGACGAGGTTGGAGTGGGTGGACAGGTCAAACAACACAGGACTTTCACCCAGGAGACCGCTGTTCATGTCCCATGTGAAACCAAAAGTCAACCTTGACTTATTTTAACGTGACATGAGTCACATCACCAACTTAACTTACTAACATACTTCTTTTAACCCCAACCATGATCTTTTCCTAAACCTAAAGTTTTGGTGCCTACACCTAACCAAACTGCGACCACTTCACAACATTAACCACATGTTTATTATTGTTACCATGATGACAAGGGTCCAGTATGCTTATGTCGTTTTGGTAGCCATTGGCAAATTACCTATTCAGTTGTTTTGGGAGTCGTATCTCCTGCCACTGGTAGGGGCGCTAATTTAGGAAACCTATTTCCATTAGTCGTATTAGAGGTTAGGCACAAACAACCTATTTGGTTGGAGGACTTGTTGGTGGTTTTGGTGTGGCATGGGGTTGTGTCACTAGGTAGTGCCTCAGTCTGTTTAAGAGTACGCCACCGATTTAGCATTGCACTCCCATAACTGTCTTTTTTAAAAAAGGATCAAAATCGATGCAGCAGAACCAGAATTACTGTCTTTTTTATTTTCACCTCATCAAAACTTGGTGCTTATTTTACCCTCAACGCAACTCGGCCACCAATAGTTTGGTCGGAGATTCGGGTGTGGTATGCTAGTAGCAGCTAATATAGCTTGGAGCCTCTAGCTTTATGAGGTCTTGTCTTTCTCAAAACATTGTAAAAAGGAGAACCTCCTTAATTTACCTGCGATCAAAAATAATATAAAAACTTGATTGCATTTCACTAGAGTTGGAGTAGGTGCCTGAATGACGGTGCTTTTAAGATTGTATTATTACAAAGCTTTTGAAAAGGGCACCTGCTATATAAGGGTGAGTATAATTGCATATTCATAAATGGAATAAAAATAAATGTATTTATGATGTGTTCTTTTAAATTAAAGAACACATTTCTCTACAAGAACTTAAAACTTCTCAAAAAAACTTCATTCATGTGTCATTAAAAAGTAATTAATGTCCTTTTTTTAGACCCATCATAAATGGCATACGACTATTCTTCTGTGAGATGAATTACACAAGTTCAGGAGCAGTATAAACATGTGGTGTGTTGAATTTAAGGACGAACTGACTTTTCTTCTTTCATTCTCATGGAATTTACGAGTTCCCCATGAAAATAAATCTGCCCACTTCACAGAATATTTCACCGGCTCAACTTTCCCAGCGAACCTCTGAGACGCAGGCACGCACAACCGCCCATTCAACCACAGACACACACTCAGTCCACTCACACTACCTTTTTGAAATTCGTCAGAGCAGGTGGACTACCCACTTCCCCAACACAAAACTAAAAGACAAAAAGCCACTTCAGAACTCAACGACTTCTAGCCCCCCATGGGACTTAGCGGATTAGTTAGGAGTGAGGGAGCGAGAAGAGAGAAAGACTCAAGAGTGAAAGACATAAAGAGGAAGGTAAAAAAAAAAAAAAAAAAAATGAGAGAGAGAGAGAGAGAGAGAGAGAGAGAGAGAGAGAGAGAGAGAGAGAGAGAGAGAGAGAGAGAGAGAGAGAGAGAGAGAGAGAGAGAGAGAGGCTCCCCCTTTCTATTCCCATTGTGGGCCATGGGCCGTGCCGTCTGAATAGCTATGCTAATAGGCAGCTGAAAGTACGAAGAGATAACACAAAACCCACTTGACTTCCTGACACCTACTTGAGTGGGGCCACAGCGTTTTCTCTGGCTAGTTGTTATTCATGGGGCCTGAAAGTAGCCTGCCTGTCAGCCTTAGGGTGGACGGCTATTTCGTCTTTGGAGTAGAGCAGGTTCTCCTCTTTGTGGGTTACCGTTACAATTGGCGGCTTAAGTATTAATTATCATTTAAATGCTTGTAGGAATGGAGAGGGTCTTTTTGAAGGTGGGAGTGCAGATTAGGGTCTTGCTGTGGTTATGGAGATTTAGCCTGATCTTTGGCAAGAGGTCAGCAACTGGTGAGATTTAAATCATCTGCAGCAGCTGCAGGGCCTCCACAAATAGGTGAATTTAACATGAAATATCCAGAGTACCTCTATGTCTACACGCCTCTACCCACATGGCCTTGGAGAGCAGTATTAGATGGTGGCCAAGGAGACCATCACTTGGAAGATTATTTACTGTGACCGCGTAGCATCCCCACACCCGAAAAAAGGAAAAGAAAAAAAGAGACAAAGAAGAAAACCTCAACTGTGTTCGTAATGACAAGACGCGAGCACAAGGACATGGAGGGCAGTGGAAAATGACTCTTTTGTTATATGCCCAATTACCATGAGCCTTGAAAAAAAGATCTTTGAGTAGAAAACCACCCCATCTAGATACACAAACATACACACACGCAGAAAACACATCCTGCGGGGTGTTACCATGGTGAAAAAGATTTTCAATGACATTTTGAAGGCACAAAATGCAACTCAGAGGCTATCCTTAGTGAGTAATTTGTCTTTTTATTCCTGCAGCTCAATCTTTTAAATTTGATTAGTTTACAATCAAAATGGTGGCAAAACTCTTTAGTATTACTTCTGTGCGACTTTTAGGAGGTCATATTTGTCTTTGTTTGTTTTTCATTAGCCAGTTAGTCCAGCACTGACATTGTGTGCCTCATCCAAATTTAAATGAACTTATCACAGTCCAAAACCGCCTTTGAATTTTTGTCTGTTTTTAAAACACCCAACTCTGTTCAGAATCCGGGATGATATTTTTAATGAGTAAGAGTTCTGTTACACAGCTGAAGAGGTAATCCTCCTGTGCACACGGTGTACAGACAGCAAAGAGAGTGACATGGTGTGGACAGTTGAGTTGATTAAAGGGGATGTGATGGTTCCTGATTAAAGGGTAAGTTTTGTCCCATATCTTTTGGGCTATGACAGCTTTAGATGGCAGCTCACTGCCATGGAGGGGTAAACTCACACCCAGCAGTAATGAGAGGAGCCCCTTTCTTGGCAACGATTGAGGCTGGTGGAAATATATTTCTTTTCAGGCTCGCAAGTCATACAGTACAGTTGTGTTTGATCAACATTCAAACAGCTTCTTCCTTCTTCGCACATTAGGCTTGAATCAATGATTGGTGTCACGCAGCTTTTTAAAACTGCAGAAAGGAGAAAAATCGCAAGTGTTTAAATTCCATGTGGCCAACTTTGGAGATCTTTCATTTAGCATAGAGTCACTAAAATGTTATTTCAATTTTGTTTTTCAGTGACAGTATTTCATTGCTTCTGGGCATCCTGTTCAAAAGCCCCCATGTAAATGAAAGAAATTGCATCAGCCAAAGCACAAGATCTCTTCACTAAAGTAGAATCACTTAAATGCTAGCACTTCAGATTGTGTTGTCATTTTGCCCTCAATCAGAACATTACTTTGATGCTGGTCTTCTTGTTCAGAAGACATTCAAAAGACAAAAAAAAGGAATTCTAGCCAACTGGAAAGTCTTTCCACATTTCAGATTCGTTCTTTTACTGTATTCAGGATTTGGGTACAAATCATTATTTTGTTCCATGTTTATGTGTAAATTGCGCTGATAATTACTGGGCTGAAATCTGTGTCTGGGAGCACAAAGCTAGCTCTCACCATCATTGTATAATGGGAGGCAATTTGCATCTGCTTTCACCGAGGCTGCTGTGGCGAGCCCCTGAGAATCAAAGGTTGATTAATGCGTCCGACCACAATTTATTAGCAGCTGTTCAGGTGCCTTTGATAGTGTGTGAGTGAGTGTGTGTGCGTATGTGGGAGTGAGAGACTGACAGTATTAAGCTCTGTTCACACTTCGCTTCACCACATGCGTAGTGTGGTGTGAACACAAGTTCATCCCTGACTTCCCAGACTTGATTTGCCAAACTACTTAAACTAGTTTTAAATGTCACATCCATGAACGAATCATGAGATGAAGCCCCTGGGCATGGACGCCTCTCAAGCTGCCCCACCCTAGTCAACAATGAGAAATCGGTTGGGTTCTGACAGGCAGTTCCATTTTGGATCCAATTCCTGGATTCACTAAATATCCTTTTTTCCTCCTTGCTCTTATTAGCAAAGAGCACTAGGGCTGCCAGTAACGTTTATTTTTGATCGATTAATCTATCGTGTATTTTGTCGATTAGTCGATTAATCTAACGATTATTTTTTATGAATCTATCGATTATTTTCTGATGAGTAGATTAATCCCTTGGTTAACTTACCAATAAATAACAACCATAACTTCTACCATTAATCTTTCAACAAACCAAAGCGTGCAGAGCACCATTTTATTAGGTCTCTGTTTAAGGAATTCCCACACTTTTGACAATTTTTGGGATAAAGTCTCATTTTCAGCATGCCCTGGCTCCCCCTAGCCATCATAATTTGGGGATGAACGTATGCGTTCCACACAAATCAACGTATTTACGTAATCAACATAACAAATTACGTTGATGTGCCATTCCAGCTTTAAAGAGCACTGTAGCTAATCAGCATTAATTCCATAATGGCTAAAGTTCAACTTTTGGCTGTTGTCTGGTTAAAGTACCTTCTGCAAGTTAGTGTCTGTACCCAGCTAAGGATCCTTTTGAGAGGGAAAAGAAACATCACTTTGTAACTATACAACCACGAGTGGATGGAGTGGTTTTGTAGTTCAAGGCCAACAGAGTGGTGAGAGATGACATAGCTGATCAGTCGATTTCAGGAGACTTTTATGAACATTATACTATATATTTTATATATATTTTAAGCTTTTCAACTTGCATTTCTTGTGCACTTGTGCAGTTCTGATGCACCAGGATCTTCAGTATTTCAGCTTGTGAAAGAGTAAAGCAGGGACTTCCAGTTAAGTGCTCCAATTAAACGACAAAAAACATTATTTGTCCATGCCCTCTTAAACAACACATTAGCGTGGATCACAGATACATACAATCTAAATAAATATCTGGATGCACACAAGGTCAGCACGCCCCAAAAGATACAGATGTAAGCAATGTGCAATGTCTTAACTGTACTTTTCTAATAAAGATCGAATGTTCTCAGGGTGTTTTTTGATGCTGTTCAGCAGACAACATGAAAGCAAATGGAGCATTTTGAGAAGCACTGGTTGTTTGTAGTGAATTCACTTGGGATTTCAAAGTAAGAGGAAAATTGGAGGAATCAAAAAGAAAAACAAGAAACGAATACTTCTCTTAAGCATTGCAAATTAAACTTTAAGTGAAGTATATGCTTTTTAATATCACTGATCAAAGTGTGTTTTACAACAGGCTTACCCTCCATCGAACATGAACTCCCTTCTTCTAATTTTCATTCTCCAGGCTAATTTTTTATGCACAGCAATCCTTTAAAAAAAAAAAAAAAAAAGGACAAAAAGAAAAACATCTTTTTTGTATTAGATCTCTAAAAATTAGTTTTATTATAAGAAATCTTAATTAAACTTAACATTTTGCTCACGTGCAGGCCATTGACAAATGGAGATTTTTTTTAGAGCTAAGCCTGACAAATTAAATTATTTTTTATGCTGTTATAGTGACAGGGGAGATGCTGAGGCTGTTCAGCTTGACCATCTATCACACAATCTCTGAAACAGAGGGTAAATCAATCAAAAAGATGACCGGGGAAGAACCAGTGTGCTCGCTGCGCAGCCTTACTTTCCTGCCAAATGCCATTTTCAAACAACTGAGAAGTCTGAACATCACTGAGTCTTGTAAAGAAAATGCATACATTTACCTGATGACCCATAGTGAGAGAGAGATGCATGGTGACAGAGAAATGGAGGAAGGGATAGAGAGCACAGGAGGAGAGGTGGGAGAGGAGGGGTGAAATGGAAATGTCGCCAAGGCACAATGGAACTATATAAATCTAAGCGAGTGCATTTGATCATGGGCTTTTGACAGAAACAGGGATGGAAGAATGTGGTCGAGGGAGGGGATGCGGAGGTGAGGAAGTATAATACCATGATGTGACTAGCTACAGACGTTTTATGATTTTGTGCACGTCCAGAACACTGCCTCTTTGTCATGCCAAAGTACAGCAGTGGCAAGGGTATAGCGCTGTGATATTTCCAGCCCGCTGCAGTGACACATGTAGTGGCTTCAGGCCATGCAGGTTTAGTTAGAGTCTGACTCATGGTCATGATGTAGTGTCTCATACAGTGATAGCTTTGAGACATATGAGCTGGTATTTCCAGTGCCAGACACGGGCCGCCATTTCCTGGGTTGGATTAAAAACCATTCCCGAAGGAGAAGTCTGGATTGATTGTGTTCTTAGGTTTAGGAGCAGGTCTAAACCAATGCTGTCACACCGATTCCTAACATGCTCTGCGATAAAGAATCCAACTAGGAGAACATAAAAAATGAATCACTCTCATTAGATTTATTGAGGAAGTTCTTCTGGCCTGTATTGTGCATCAGTAGACTGTCAGGGTCAGAACATAACCAAGTCAGATAGGAGCAACAGTAAAACAGGCCTATTTAAAAGCAAGTAAAAAGCAGTTTAGTTCAACAACTTTGAGTGCATTCAGTTTATACTGACTTTAAAATAGTTCTTAAAGAAATCTATTTTTTTTACATACATAGAAATCTTGTTATTAGAGGGGCACCCCACTAGTTTTACACACAAAAGGTCAACTTATACTCCTTACACTATGAGTTCTACTCAGCCTGTGAAAACAGTTCTGTCTTCTGTAGCTCTAGAGGGAGCTTTTTAAAGTTCAATTAAGATCAAATTAAGCAGCAAAATACTTGTGTTAAATCAGTTCCAGCAGAGTTCAAATTAACACTGGCCCAGTGTTTATATTAGGTCCATGGTAGTCAGTGTTAAATGAACACTGTCAAGTGTTTTGATAGTGTTAAGTTTTCAACACTCAGTGTCTTTTTCTAACACATTACAATGTCTTTTTAACACTACATAGGAGACATCAAGTATTAAATATTCAAGTAGAACTGTAATTGTCTCCAGAGGGGCAATAGGTTGTGCAACAGTAAAAGCAGTAATAACACAATATTAAAAAAAGGCAATTAAATACAAAATATAAGAAGACAGAAGTACATAAGTACTCTATGTTTAAGTAATATTCAACAGTGTCATTTCAGAACACCAGACAATGTGATTTTAACAGTTAACAGCATTATAGGTGTGTGAAATTACACTAACAATTACCTATATTTTCTTCCTGTAAACCTGTGATAAGTCATTCTGAAGACCAACATTTTAGCAAAATAACTTTCATTGTTTTAAGAACTGTAGCAGGTCAATTCTTCAAGTTTTACACAAATTAATGTTGGCTCTCCTGAAAATATTATGGGCACTGTGCACATTTACATACGGTTATGAAATGAAATAAAATCACAATGAGCAATGCAAACACAGTTGAGACCAGTGAGAACAAAGGCACCATGTGTAGGCCATCTGAACAACATGCACTTTGTAAATCAAAAGGTTTGTAAATCTGCAGACTGTCAGCTTTACTTTGTAAGCATGGCAATGTTCACTGAAACGGTCAATCAGAAGCTTATCAACAACTAAGTAGATAACAGAATCTACCAAAAGTATCAGAGATCACTGGCATTTCACCCTGAATGGAACTGCAGATGACCTGGCCTTTCCTTTCCTATACTCTGTCCCATTCAGCTTCACCCAGTTAGTCGAGAAAATGTCTTTAATGCATGTTGACATTTAGCAAACTTGCCAGGACCTCACTACTATCCACATCACTCAGACTAGATGGTTTTATTGGTCCATATTCTGTGTTTTAATGGTGATGTCTTCCAGTGATAAGCTATGATAAGCTTAAATGAGTTAGCAGTAACTGGCTGCTCACATGCAAAGGCCTGACAGATGAAACACCTAAACATCCTGCACGTCACACCCCTTAGTCCTGAAACAACTGACAAACTTGTGCCCAAATAAGCTTCAACCTTGAGCTGAGATAGAAACTACAAGTTCTCAATTGAGATACCAGTGACTGGCTGCTCATATCCTGAAGAAGTTTTGCCCGCAGTTCACAAACTCTAGGGGTCTCAGTTGTTGTTCCAACATCGATGATATAATGTCTGTGGATCACACAAGTTCAAGGTAATGCCTGTCGGGGTGAAGCTCTTTCTGAATGTCCAGCTATATTAATGTTTAAAAGTGTACCTGCTGTGGTAGTTCTAACGTATCTCTGCTGGTGACCTACTGTACTGAAGTAGAGCGCACAAGAACAAGTTAGGGTCTAATGAAAGACACTACTGAGTTCCATAATGGGAGCTGTAGGATCCAATGTTTTTGTAATTTGACCTATAAGGACTAAAAGTCTGAATATCTGCATCTCTCCATCATCTTTTCTTCTTTTAATTGTCTCTTGTTAGTTCTCCAACTTAACAAAAATGCAATCCTAAATCGTTGGAGTGCCACTTTGCAACTGACTACTCTGCTGCTGCTGCTGCTGCTGCTGCTGTTGTTATGCACTCATGTAAACAGCTTAAACAGGCTACTAGTATTAAGGTAAAAATAGCAATGAGCATAACATGAACAACAGATGTTAGCTACTTGTCTGTCAAAGCACACATTTCTTAGTCTGGTCACTTTAAGTATTTTGATTCGGTGCATGTGCCACAAAAAGTGTAAAAACTATGTGTGGGGAAAAAAGGCAAACTTTATGTGGGATTAAAGTGAAATGATTGCCACATTACCACAAGACCTAGCACCTAAAGTGAGTTAAAATACATCAAAGCAACAAACAATTAACACCAATTAAGTCCATCCTTTTCCTTTGGTATTGCTGTTTTCTATCAGTCTAAGGGCTACCACACATCCTTGTAGAAATTAACTACTTGACTATCCAACATGTCATGTGAATGAGTTTAACCGAGTTAGTTGGGTTATGAGGGCTGTATAACTGAGTTAAACCGTTTTGATTCTTTTGACTGAAGGTGGTGTGACTCACACTAGTAATGCCATTGATGTTTGGACATGAGCTGGTCACATCACAGATCTCTTAGTCAGTTTACGGCCTGTCGGATAAACTTGAACAACGGGCTGAGCTAACAAGCATTTTAAGCCATAATTGCTGCCATAAACAAGCTAACAAGGTGCTGCTCATTTTGTCAGGCAGGTCACTTGACATTTGGTCCCAGCTGATGACAGCAGTGACCTGTCAAAGAGCAGCAGCAGGGAGCAGCAGTATAGACTACAAATTAATTGCACTGAATGAAAGTGTGATTGGCCAACATTCTCAGTATTAGAGTGAGGTTTAAGAACAGAATTAAGCACTGATATACAAAAGGCATCCATTTTTGTTGTGGACGGCTAAAACCTTTTCATACATCCATACATCCATGCCACTACTAGAAAGAAGAATTAAAATGACTTACCGTATTTCCTCCAGTAATGGTCTCCAGTAATGGTCGGGGTTGTGGTCGACACGAACAAATAAAGGCTGGCCCCCAATATAGGCCAGGGAAAAACCAAGGGTGGATAAACTCCCAGTGCCTCTCATATTATGTGCATGCCAACTATGGTAAGCATAATGTATATTTCCATTGCTTTAATTCAACAATATAATCATTTTATTTTCAACACTTTGTTGTTCTGGATTACTCATCTGAAGTGTTATTTTCCGATTTCAGTCACTGCGGGTGTATGTGTGTTAATGTCTCCGCCAAACTGTATGTTGTAGTAATGTACAAGCACCACAAGATGGCAGTAGCTACATTCGAAGAACCGTATGGGAACCTTGCAAGCCAATGCGTTTTCCACAACATGTTTCATGCAAATGTTTCACAGTATAAGTCTTATTAAGACATGAAGCGTAAGGGTTTCTGTCCACTGAAACGCTAGAGGGCTTTTAATATGAAACTGATACAGGAAGTGTTGAGTAACAGCGTAATGCAGTAACTTTAACAGGACAAATGGGAGCGGATCAAAATTATAAAAATAAAGTCCTGCGTTTAACACAAACCTGCTTCAAATAAAGGCCTGTTACCTTCTGCTGTTCAGGCCCCAGTCATTATTTGAGGAAGTATGGTACTAGTGTCAATAGGTCCACCTAAGCAGACACCCAGTATAAGCATAACCTCATGCAACTGTGTCCATTTGAGTCTATCAGGGCCTTAATACCACCTTATGTCAAAAAATCTGAACTATTAGTTTAATCTGTACTTTCACATTTATTCGTGATCATTTAAGCTCAGAAATGGGATTAAAAAAGATGAAATCTTTACTCATTTACTCTAAGGGTCTGAGAAGTTCTTTCTACAGAGGGGCAATCATTTAATCTGAGTGTCACACACGCTAGAACCAACTGCATTAGCCCATTTGCAAACCAACCCAGTTTTTATAAGTGTGAACACAAAACATCTGCCAGTTTGCAGAGCCCTGATCAAAGATTCAAGAATTCAACCATGTTATCACTTTTCACATTTTGAAAATATCTTCCCTTTAAATTTGATAAGCTCGTTTGTATTTTATGAATGGTGGTACCTTGAAGGGACTGAAGTGAAATGTCTTTCAGCTAATGCTGCATACCATGTAGCAATGTAGGCATTTGTGTGAGCAAACCTCACAGACAAAGACCTCTTATCCTGCCTATGAGTCATCTCAGGCTTCCTTTTGATACTTTGTGTTCAGCAACAGCTTGTTATAGGTGTTTAGGAAATCCTTTCTGCTCTTAATTACCTTTTTCATTTCATTGCATTTATTCTAACAATGAGAGGGAGAGAAGGACGGAGTGTGGGAATTAAAGGGAGACTGAGGAAAAGAGAAGTGAAGGATGACACCAGTTCTCGGGGCAGCACAGGTGGTGAGAATGAGGTGGGCTATTGGCATCGCTGTCTGAGCAGGAGCTCGTCTGAAATTACATTGTTGTAGAGTGACAAATAAACAAACACACACACACACACACACACACACACACACACACTCTCACACGCACACACACTCTCACACGCACTCTCACACACATACACACACACCTTGTGCATGCCAATTCAGATATAATGCACGGATGTCCTCTACGTTTCATCATCAAAGCCCTATCAGGCTGCGCAGGGTCTGAAGGGGAGAATATGAACCGGATAAAACAAATCGTTTGATGTGTGAAAGACAGACACTCCAGCTCCAAAGTACTTAAGCTTCTCCTCCCAATGGACTGACAAGGGATGAGGGTAGGAGCGAGGAATGAGTGCTCCTCTCTTTTATTCCCCTCCCCTTTTCCGTTCATCACGAGGAGTTTCCAAACCGTTGCGTCATTGTTTATGCAAGGTCCCAGTGTCAGCACGAGCAATGTCAATTAAATAAATAAAGTCAATATTGACAGACGTTTCAAAGGCGTGGTGGAGCAGCGAGGGAGAGAGAGAGACAGAGGAGACACAGCAAGAGATAGTGAGTCAATGAGGAATGAAGCAAACATGAAATGTGATGAGCGAGTTAAGTGTACATTTGAGCACGTGTGTGTCTGTGATGAGCCATGGCGGGATAAGGAGCAAATTTCGTGATATGTTTCATGTCTGGCACTGCTTTGATATCAGCCCAACATCACAAAATGTGTCTAATTATTTTTTTCCCCATCTTTTTCCAAGTTACTTTTGTAAATCTTTTGATACACTCAACCATATTATCGGCTGTGAAAATCACCCGTTGGAACCAAAATCATCCTCTTGTTGAAATATGGATTTCCACGGCCATTATTCACTATCTTGTAAAGTGAAACAGATGGCAGATCCAGTTTCTTTGTAGATATTAAAATATTCACCAAGCTGCCATTAATTCTTTGATTGTCTGGCTTGACAAAGGCCTTTTAACTCTGGTTAATTTCCCTTCAAAGGAGTGGGAGAGTCTCAATGAGTTATGACCATGAATATGGCTCTTTTCCTAAGTCTTTTAAGATGAAAGGCACCCTCTGCTCCCATGTCAAACACCCAGAACACCTGACCCTTTTAAAGTGTAGAAAGGGTTTTTAATATTAAATTGAATTGTTCTCGTAAATGACCGGGTTTTGAAGATATTCAGATGTAAAAGCCATAAACATATTCATTTGATGATCGGTTAAATGTTTTGAAATACCACCGATGTCATGAATTGTGTAGCCTAAAATAATTCTGCCTACATTTAGCTCACTCTCTCAGGTAGGTAGGTAGGTATATATATATATATATATATAGTATATATATATATATATATATATATATATATATATATAGAAAACTGGTTTCGTCCAGAGCTCATGGTTTCCCATCTGTGGAAGTCACAAAGAAATTTCATTATGGACCATCAATGAAATTCACAAGCAAAATGACCATATCTGCAAACACTTGCTAATGATGACCATAGGACCGGAAAGATAAAGTGATGAGATGAGCTTTGTTAGGGGTTATGAGCATGTTGACCAGATGCCAAGCCACCTGCTACTAGACCGCGCACACTGCAACAGCATCAGCATCAAACAGGAGGAAAAAGATTCCCCAGTCTGGTCTCATTAAGTTAAAATCAACAAAAGGCCACAACAGATTCACCAAGAATCAAACCATTTTAGAAAATTCTCTTTTCTCTACCAACTTGCATTTCATTTCAGGAGCTGAAGCACTGCACCTGTTAATTAAGCCTACATCGATCTGTGTAAGGCAGCGGGGAGTCTTCATCAAGCAGGATTAGCAAATGACTCAGATGTCAGTGACATAAATGATAAAAGGGTTTCCCCACCTGCCTATAGGCTGCTTTCTCTTTTTGCCACCATCTCTCTGTATGCGACTATGATCCCATTTACATCTGGTATGAACATGCAATTTGTTATCTGGATAGGTTATCAGGACAAAGACATCTGATCATAGGCCTATGCATTTACACACGGTATTAATAAGTAGTCCCATTAACTCGATTCTGCCTGCAAATTAGATAGGCTGAGCTGGTGGAATTGGCGGACTTGTCAGCAAATACTGCAGGTCCCAGGTCAAAGGTAGTGATGCAGAATATGCTCGAGGGACTGCTACAAGGCGAGGGCCACGTGACAGATGGACATAGTGAAAGGCACCCGTAGGCACATTTTTCAGTATCCTTGCCATCTAGGCTATTGTAGGCTACCTGGGCTATCGTATGTGGTAAGAAGGTTAACAGTGCCAGCAGAGGAGCTTGCTAGTACTGGTACATTGGCTTCCCCTGTGACTCTCACATTGCACGTCTTAGCCGTCCCTCATGAACCTCCCGAAGCAACACTGCTGTATAAACTCGACCTATTTTTCCTTTACAAACAAAGGCAAAGGAGGAACGGGTAGTAGGTAGAGGCAGAGTGAGGGGACTTTTTGACTTGTTGGATAAGACTGTGGCTGAACTGTATTGACTGCATTTACACCTGGCAGGGATCCAATCACAATGCGAGGCAGACCACCTCCAGATGCAGTCACATGTTAATACCAGATGTAAGTGGTGTCTGTAAGTTAAGAAAATGGTGAAAATTGGGTCTATAAGTAAAAAACCGCAATAGGCAGAGGCAGACAGTCTCTCACAAGCCTGAAGCTTGCACATGTTTGTACTGAACATGTAATTTACAGCTCAGCTTCAATATGTCTTTTCTCACGTTGCCACTGCACTGGCGCACTACAATATACTTAATTTACTGAGCGATGTGTGTCCATGCTCGTTGTGTGAACACTCGTTCAAGTTATATCACTGAGAACAGCTTTTCTTCCATTTTGTTTCAAATACTTTTGTACTGTTGAGTACACAATTCTGAGCTGCCATTTTGCAAGGGAATCAAGAGAGGACACTTCCATAAAGTTGAACTTTTCTCAACTTTCACACATTGTGCTTCTGAGTACCTTTTAGTAGTGGGCAGCACTAGTATGGTTTCAAGGTTCAGTTGACAATGAATGATATAGTGTTGCATCTCCAGTGTTTGAGTCTTTATTGTTTGAATGGGGTGCTACAGAGACCCCTCTCCTGAAGAACATGAGCACAGAGAATGCATCTTTACAGATCAGCTTGTGCTGAGATTATAAACTGATGTACTAAGATGTTCTCACTGTTCATAATGGAGCTTCTGGTTTACTTTTTTCAGTGAAGTCCAGGTCATCAGGAAAAAAAAGCAGTTGGAAAGTACATTTCTTCCAAGAATCTTTTTAAAGTTGTACTGTACACAGGAATGGTCAAGAACATTTATTGGAAAAAAAAACCTTGTGTCTTTATTCACATTTGATTCTTTCACTTAGTCTCCCAGCCTCCATCTGAGTATGCGCAGAGTGAAGTTATCTCCCATACGCTGATGACCCAGGTTGGCTCATTTATCCTATTCAGGAAGCAAGAGATTGATTGTGCCTGTGCCATCGCTGTAATTATACTGTCATCACTTAATCAACCTTATTGGATTCCTCAAGCGGTCGCAGTCCCTGAGGCTGGGGCTGGGAGAAAGATTGACTTTTTTGGACAGCAAGAGAATGAGAGTGAGAAAGAGAAGGACAGAGAGTGAGAGAAAAGGAGAGACCAAATTAAGCATGGAGTCATTTGAGAGGCAAAGCAATGGGGTAATAAGGACAGAGAGACATCAAATAAGCGGACAATGGTGGTAAAGGGGAGCTGCAGTTACAAGAGGATGTCAAAGATGAGTCTATGGGAACAAGAAAGTGGCCCAGAGAGGGGCACGCAGAGATGATAGGGCATCAGGTGGGAGGGTGCAGGCGTAGAATCTGAGTGATTGTTTCCTCAAGTCTGTGTCTGCCCCGCCAGAGAGGAGGTAACAAATGGTTAGGGTGTCACCTGCAAAAGCAGTTTAATAATTCATTTGTCTATGGGGCTGGGCAGAAAGAGCTGCTTTGAAGAGCGGGGCACAGATGGTCATCAGAGTGAAAGAGGTACACACACACACACACACACACACACACACACACACACAAATGCACACAAAAAAAAAAACCTGTACTGGAGACTGGCTGATCACCTGGGTGCATACCATATGCCACGGTGGCTGACAACCTGCTCTCTAGGCCACTGCTGAGAAATGCACACAAACACATATGCTTGTGCACGCACACAAATCTTTCCTATTTTATAACTGTTCCACTTTCCCACCGCAAAGATCCTTTCTTGCATACTGATGTGCAATTGTGTTTATGTGGGCTGCGAAGATAAGAATTTACCAGCTGATAGGAATGCCTGGCGGAGTGTCTTCACCTACACAGTGAGCCACATCACTGCACACATACCCAAAGTCAAATACAGGAAACACAAACAGCCAGGTATTCAGACACACACACACACACACAAGGATGTGACGAGGAACGTGAACTATGCTTTCCGTCAATCCATCATTGTGTGAAATTACCCGTCGTAACAACAGCATTCCCTCTTTTGCCATTTCACATCTGACTAAGCCCAATCCAAACACTGAATCAGCCCTTAAAATCTAATGATGCAACACCTACTGTAGCAACCAAAAAAGCCCTGCATCCTGCCTTCTTGTTAGGACACATACCTGCCCCCCAGACGCTAAAACAGCAGCCCACCTTTCATTCAATTACTGTACTGACTTTAATGGTTATGAGTTCTCCTTTTGTGCCTGGCATGCTTTATTCCTCTCCCTGTGTGGCTTGCAGGTGATTATTTCAAGGCAGTAAAGGTCTCACTGGGGGTTCTGTAGTTTGCAGACATACAGCAGGAATCTTTGTTTGATGTGATATCTTAGGGGATTTTGATATTTCCATTATTAAAAAAAAATGGCATAAGGAATGTCCTCACAAAAGTTGTGTCAGGTTTTTCTGCTACATTTACTACCACTTTTTTTTTTGCCATGGTACAAAGTGTTTGTTTGTGTATCGTGTGCAGTATTAAGAAACCACCAAAGCTTAGAGAAAGAAGAGATGATGATTAAAACTGGCTAAAATTGACAAATATGTTTGGCTGGTGACAAAATGTTGAGTTAGCAGAAACGGGGCAGGGACTTTTGACAAGAGAGTGAGTGGATGGGCAAATAGCGGCTGTGAGTGTAAACCCAGTCCAGACAGAGGGGCCACATATTGATGGAACAGTCTCCAGATGACAAGCACCATTACCCTGTGGATCGCAGCAGCTAAAGAGAGGGCAAGGAGGAGCAGAGGGGGGTGGAGGGGTTAGAGGAGAGAAGCTGGGGGAGAAGAGGGTAAAGAGAGGGAATTGTGGTGAAATCAAACCCAACTGAGAGGGGGAAGAGCCAAAAAGATGAGACACACAGCACATCTTTGTTCATCTGTAGCGTCAAAGTTAATTTGCAATTAATGACTGCTGAAACATTTAGTCGATTGACAGAAAATTAACTATTGTGATAATGAGTTAATCATTGCTGGTTCTAACTTCTCAGATTTTAGGATTTGCTGCTTTGCTCTGTTATACGTCACTGAAAACCCCAAGATAAACCGAATATCTTGGCGTTTTGGACGGTTGGCCGGCCACAACAAGGAATTTGAAAACGTCACATGCTCTGTGAACTTGTGAGGGGCATTTTTAATTTTTTTTTTAATTTTTTTTTTTCATTTGACACTAAAAGATCAATCAGTTAAGTAGGGCTGTAACTAACACTTATTTTCATCACCATTTAATTTGTATTTAATCCGTTATGCTTTTCAATGAATCAATTAATCCTTCAGTGAAAAATGCCCATCGCAGAACCCAAGGTGCCGTCTTTAAATTACTTGTTTTGTGCGACCAACAGTCACAAACCAAAAAATATTCAATTGACAGTGACATAAAACAGAAGAGCAGCAAAAATACTCACATTTTAAAAAGCGGTAACTGGTCAATATTTGACATTTTTGCCTGATTAATAACTTACATGATTAATCAATCATTAAAATTGGTGGCAATTCATTTTCTGACAATTAACAGATCAATTAATCAATTAACAGCTTCAACGCTACAATTAATCATAGAAATAACTGACAGATTAATCAATCATTTAAATAACTGTTATCTGCAGCCCTATACTGAATGCATCTATTCTAAAATATTGTTGAAATGTCAAAAAGTCGTCCAAATTAAACTGCAACATGTTGTTGTTTTTAATGGCTGTCCCAAACTGACCTGATCCAACACCCCTATTGGCAAGAAGATATAATTTACAAGTGCCTTTCAAAACCGTTACCAATTACCGTTGACTGTCTGTAAACAAGAACAGTGTGACAAAGTCTATGACACTGTCACATTACTTAGGACAAGAGTCCCAATTCCATGACTGATGCCGTTATTTTTCTCAGTCTTTTCTGAAATGACCATTCATCTGTCTTTAACAAATAACAAATGTCTCACTGCGGTTCTGAATTGCCAATGATGTAAAACAACTTGTGTCCCACATTCAGCTCTTTTTTTTTTAAGATTTTCCACCTTCAAACAGCTAAACATAGAGCAACTTATTTCCCAAAATAAATCCTCTCTGGGGTAGAACTTGTAGCTGTATTCCACAAGTGCATTTTATGGATTCAGAAAAAGTGACTGTTTCTGATGCCTTCCTGGTTGTCCTTGATTGTTCTTTTTTTTGGCTCACTTTCTTCTGTGACGTGAATTATCATGAAAATGTACTCCTTTTCATACCGCTTTCACCTGGCACTAAACCTGTGACATGACTTGCACAAGCAGACGGGATCTCCATGGCGACAAAGTGAAATTATAGGTACGGGGTAGGCGAGAGGAGCAGGGGGGAAAGAGGTGTCAGAGTCATACAATCAGCGGTGACAAGCAATCACTTGGGAGTTTTATAAAAGCAGACCGTAAGTATGGAGGAGACAAGGCAGAAGAGTGATAGATGACTCAGCTGAAGTAAGGAGGATGGGAAGAATGCACGGATGACATGATTACAGAAGGATGAGGTGATGAGCTTGATGAGCCTTAATGGGATATAATACAAAAGCCGGAGAAGAGGATGTGTTTGAATGTGGCTGAAGAGGAGGCTGAGTGTGCGGCGAAGGAAAACAGGAGAAGGCAGGTGGTGGTTAGCAGCAGAAAGAGGGCTAGGTGAGTGTACAAGATTGATTGGTGATTGCTCTTGGATTTTGTGGCACAGAGTGTGGAAGCAATAAAGAGCAAGAGAGAGAGAGAGAGTTGTAAAGAAGAGGGAATATAAACTCCCAGATGCCAGGTATTTTTCCTACCGGGAGGTGAGACGACAGGAGCCTAATGAGTTCCCTCATAGCCGGGCGGGTTCCATCTTATGAATCACATAAAAACAGTCTCACACACACACACACACACACACACACACACACACACACACACACACACACACACACACAGCTGTAATGAATTACAGAGCTCTCAACCTAAAACCTTGGCCCTGTACCTCATCGCATGATATACGCATACATCATTTTGCGTGGCGGATCGATCCCTCCACAGCCATTTGACACAAACACACATGGAATCGAATGCTACATGACATATTCCATCACCTGCTGTACCCTTGAATCCCTACCGACATCCTCCAGAGAATCATTCACACAATGGACATCAATATATTGACGCAGTCTAAGCAAAACCATCAAGTCCTGCTTTGTCTTCCGAAGGCGTTTTGGGTGTTCTGTTTTGTTGTAATCAGATTATGGGCTAAATTCTGAAGCTTAATTCGAGTTTTTGACCATAAATGGAGATGGACATTCACTAAGAATGTCACCCACCATGCTCAGTTCATTAAGGCCAGTTCAGACCAAAGATTTGCAAAGAGACGAACCATTTTAGAACGTTGCACGGAAAAGTTGCAGCGATGCCTCTCATTTTTTTCGCCATTTCATCACTAAAAAGTCAACCGTAGCAAGTAACTCACTATCACTATCCTAATTCATATTTTAAGACGCTACAAATTATATCCAGCTACAAAAAAACGCCCGAAAAGCCGGCAGCACAGAGAGTCGTTGCTATGGAAACGATACACCATCTCGGTGTAAACTGGTAGGTTTCATAATGTTGCAGACTGGTGCGTTGCAAGTAGATGCAAGTTTCAACTCGCCTCGTCACAAATCTTTTGAACTGGCCTTAACACTTACACCTCATCAGCCTTCTCTCCTCACACACGAACTACTCACCCACATCCCCTCGCCCCTAACCTCACCCCCATCCTTACAGCGGGAAAAACCCTAGGCATTGACCAAGAAACAGCCACCAGCCTGTACATCAAAGTCATGTACAGTACCAATCCCTTTCACATCAAATTCAGTTGCAGCAGCAACCTGACCCAGGGAAAGAGACTTCTACAAAAAAAAAAAAAAAAACTCAAAACAAGAAGATACAAGAACTCTTATTCCTCAAGCCATCAGCCTGTATAACATGCAGGTTTAATCAACAGGTCTCTTAGCTGGTCACTTGCACTTTTGCACTTTTATATATCGAATCTGATTTTACTGATTTGGATTTTTATTTGACTTCACTGTTTTATTCTGTCAGTGTGATCTAATTGTGTTTTATTATGATTATGTTGTGGTCTTACTGTGTATTCTATTGTTTTTTTTTTTTTTACTGTGGATGTACGATGTTTTTTGGACCAAACATATTTCCCTGTGTGGGATAATAAAGTTGATCTGAATCTGAATTTGCCTGTTGTTGAGGTCCTGTCTCTGAGTTATTTTGGGGTTTGCTTTGTGAGCTGCTTCCAATTCAGATTTTTTGTGTGCGTAATCATTTAATTTTTTGGCTCTTTTTTCTGATTAATCGCAAAACTAATGAGCCACCGCCTGCATATGCTTCCCAGACTGTTGCAAAGGATTTAACTGATTCGTATCAGAAAAAAAGGTTGTGTTTCGGTAATAATCATTTCAATCAAATTTTCATTTAAGAGTAAAGAATTATTTAATTTCCATATGGATGGTTTGATTGAGTTTTTCCTTGCCACTGTCGCATAGTGCTTGCTCATGGTGGGAAAGGTTGGGTCTCTGTAAATATAAAGAGTCGGTCTAGACTTGCTCTACTAGAAAAAGTGCCCTGAGATAACTTTGTTATGATATGGCGCTATATAAATAAAACTGAATTGAATTGAATATGATAAATGGATGGAGTCTTAGGTGTCTTTATGTACCAACATCACTACGCCCCTGCTTTTGCAGTTAAATCCTGAGTGAAAAACCTGCCCTACCCATTTTTGTTTTAATCTACAAGCTTCAGATTGTGTAAGATGAGTTTCTTGCAGGAGAGCTATTGCTAATTTAAGTTTTGCCCAATGGCATAAAATTCTGGAGCGCTTAGCTGGACTATTCAATCCACCTACATTCCAATTAGAGACTGTTACACTATTTAGGATCTGACTGCTTTGACATTGTTAATTCGAAAATAAAATACTGTAAGAATTGCCCACATAATTATCACATCTCCAGCACCTATCTCATAATTGCAACAACTCAACTCATAATTATATATTATGAAGTTCAGACCATCTGTACTAAAGATAAAACAAATGAACAAGAAATAGCAAAGGGCTATAATATAATGAACCAACATCCAGCAGCGTGAAACAAACAAATGCCATATTTACATCATATTTTTTACATTGTTTTTCATCTTGTTTCTTCTTGTTCTTCTGCAATGGTTTGACGTCACCTGACTGGAGAATTGGCACCACCTACTGTTTATCTCAATGAAGCAACTTCTGATAGTCGTATAACGGAAACAAGCATTCATTCACATTTCCTTCTGCAGATTTTTCGGGAAATTCAGTTAAAATTTGCGATACATTTGGACGGAAACCTTGCTATTGGCAGTCAGCAGACAAAGGGAGGTCACACTGGTGCATGAAAAAAGCAAAAGGGAAAAAAATGAATACGTTTCAATATAGAAAGTGTGTCATGTCTGGTTAGACATTTATACCACTAGAATGTGAGTGTTTTGAGGTAAAAGTTATTCACACAGTTCAGCCTTCAGCAGTCTGTAAAAAAATTGAGTCTTTCTGAATCTATTTAAGCAGTTGATTGAACAACACCTCTTTGATATTTTATCTGGGTTTTTGATGTTTTATTTATTCACTTTTCCCACGCGAATGCACTAATGGCACATGTTCAATGTTTGCCGCACAGGGAGGGAAGCGACCGTGGGGACTTCCTTCGGTGTGCAAGCGCTCTACATCACCAGCACGGCCTCTGCTGCTCCCAGATCCACACCTGCGGTGTTGTGTCTTCACAGTCACAAACACATATACCTGCAAACATATCTGCCACATGTCTGAAGAACACCACCGAGCTAAAATATCATCTAGCAGATGAAAATATTGATTCCAAAATTGAGTTGGAGACAGGGCTGGAGTCAGGTTAGATTCTGTGGTAATCACAGAGCATAGTGACAAAGTGTGCAGAAATAGACTCTTAAACCAAAGCCTCTCCACCCTAACCACAAATGCCAATTATCATTAAGGCCCTGACTGGAGCACTTAGCTGCTGTCAAAAACATACATTGCTTAGTAGACATTAAGCTTACCTCTGTTAATTACTGTATCGACAGCAGACACTGAGTAATTAGAGATGAGAAACACTGCTAGTATGGAGACAGCAGACGCAAATCTGATAATTCCTTAAATGATTTCACACAAATGGTGCCTGCTTGGTTTTGCTGTGAATATACAGTAAAACAGGAAAACTGTCCATGCTGCTACTTCTGCCTTCCAGCTGTTTGTTTGAGCCACACTGCCCCACCTCCCTGTCACTGCATCAGATTGACCGTAGTCTGCTAATAAAATGAAGAGAGATGCTCCCTCTGTGATGCTAGCGCTAAATCAATGTGAGCCCTCACGCCACACTGACAACCACAGCCTCCTCTCTCTTTACTATGACACCACGAATATTAAATTATGTCACCGCAGGGGCCACAAGCACAGAGAGAGAGAGAGAGAGAGAGAGAGAGAGAGAGAGAGAGGCGGACAAGGGGCGAAAAGTGGAGGCTGTAGCCCAGACGGGTTTATATTAAAATGAAACTATTTTTCGTTAAGTAAAAAAATCAGGTGAAGGGTTGGAGAGAGTTTGAGAAAGAGAAGAAGGACTGAGAGAGGAGGGCAGAAAGAGGATGATCAGTAATGTGTAGCCGGAGGGGAAAGATCAAGTGAAAACGGTACTTACGGGATCTGGTGAAATGGTCAGGGTGTGTGTGAGAGCGAGGGAGATATTAACAGATAGGCAGAGCACAGCCAGGCCTGATAATCATAAAAGGAGGAAAAGGGAGAAGAGAAAGAAAGGGAAGGGATGAAAGCTTCAAATGCGGAGTGGGTACAGAGGAGAAGGAAATGGCCAGCAGTGAATGTATGGCAGCAGGCTGTGAGGTAGAAATCAGAGACCCATGGGTGCTCAGAGAGATGACAGGCATGCGACCTCCTCCCAGAGATCACACACCCACTCTTACACTTGAATTACTGATATCTGTCTCTTTTGGTGAACATCTACGGAGATGTGTTTAGTTATCTCCATTCACAGAGGGATACAGTGGATGTGGGGTGGCTTGGTTATCTGGAGGGTAGTGCTGGTATAACACCTCTTCATTCAGTCACTTGTAGTAAATAAGCATGTCTAATAAAAGAAAATGTAACACTTGTACTGAAAAGCCAATATTTCAAATGCTCCTCAAAAACTGGACAAAGGGGATGATTTGCCAGCACTCACTGCTTAAATTGCATTAATCAAAACGCCAAACTTATTCACAATCTTTCAGAGAACACTCTGATGCTCACACAGCCCCTGTATTTAATTATTAACTCATTCAAATTACCGCTTTTGATCTACAATGCTAATACCAAATAATTTCTCTTTAATAAGTATCTTAATCTCCTGAAGCTTTCCCTAAAAAAAGAATCCAATAAAATAAAAATCACAGAGTGCCCACAGACCTCAAATACCTAATCCAGCCTTGAAACACAAATATTTAGGTGCAACGTTTCACTCATAAACTGTATGCCTCAAGACAGGATTTTAAATCAGCTGCATCCGACTAGACAGCAACTTGTTCCACAAACACCTGTGAATCACTTGTGATCAAAAACACCTGTTGGTGACCTTCTCTCCTGTTTTTGCAGTATTTTCCATACAAATCAATCAGTATGCCACCTCTGAATTATTCTTAACAGGCACCTGCCAGTCACACTCTGAAAGTGTACACTGCATTTTGTTGCCAGTTAGTAAAGCCATAGACAGCCTGACAAACTGTTGCTCATTAATCCAGCAATAAACACATGGCAACAAGAGCCAGCCATCTTACCTTGAGCCAGGTGTTGTGTTTGGCCTTCCACTGCTCAGAAGTGTCCACAGCAATATTTAATTCCATGGCAAGACCTGGCACGAAGTTCATCCTTCAGTCCCATCCTGGAAAACTCGCCCTCTCCAGAGTGCAGTAGTTGAGCTAGCTGGTGGCACAGGTGAGCTGATTTCTACTTTAGGAGCAGCTGTCACCAGCAGGGCTAGTTTACATCAATATCTGCTCCAGAATCACTGTTACTCTGTACTCCCAACGTCTCACCTCACCACTGCAATTGCTGTAGTTGTCTGTTTCTTTCGTTTGGTTCTTCTTTACAATGAATGTGTCGGTTCTGTTGCCTGTTTCCACCAACTTGAATTTGATTAGCCCGCCACCTGAAACGAGCTGAACCTGGATGCAGCACTGCAGAATAGGCGGGGTTTAACGTCGAACGATTAATCCCGCCCACTGTGGTTTGGTTGGTTTAACTGTCGAATTTGTGCGGGGTTAAATGGCGATTGTGATTGGATGCTAGGTCTGTCTCTCCACCCAAACTCAAATACACTGTTATTAGTGAAACTTTATTAGATAGTGTTCATGTGGTTGAATAAACACTACATTGGCATTGGGGCTATTGTACATTAACAACAGGCTTAAACACCAACCCTGTCACGCATCCATAGTCTTGTAACAAGGGTCTAGGTTGAGGCCATGCTCCTCTTTGGATGAAAACAAAGCCAAGGAAGACAAGTAGCGGCACCATGCTCATAAGCTTATAGTATGTTTCACTTCCAACAATAAAATAACTCACACTGATAGATTGTCCCTGCTTCTGAAGGAGAAACAGGTAGTAAAAGTGGAGTTATGTGGCCTCATGTCGTCGGAGGACTGGCTAAATGGATCTGTGAAGCTAACGATGCTAGCTCAATGAATGGAATCTAATGGAGAAACGGCTAGTTCAATGCTAATTATCATGGCGGACTTTCAAGTGATCAAAAGGATATCTAATGTTAAAGTTGTCAATTTACGAGGTTTATATTGGATGTTTAACTTGTCAACTCGTGTGATCATTACATTTAAAATACAAAACAGAGAGTTAACAGACGAAATAATGGAATCTAATGGGGAAAAGCTAATTATTCAATGCTAATTATGATAGCAAACTTTCTAGTGATCAAAACGATATCTAATGTCAAAGTTATCAATTTATGATAACTTTATGTGATAGGCCTATTGTGACTGAAGCTAAAGCTGCATGTTCCAGTCAACATCCTCACCAGATGATGATCCATGTAAAAGACAGGGAAATAAAGAAACAGCCTTGATCTTGTATTCCTGTGAAGAACTAGTTAGTCCTAGGATTATAAGTATGTTGAGGAAAAATGTAAGATCAGACTGTTATTTCTTTCTAAAAAAAAATAAATAAATAGCTAGGGATTTCGTATTTATGTGCTTAGGTGTATGAATGATTTCAAATGCTTGTGTGGGAAGAGGCCAGCAAGAAGTATTTAGAAAATAAATATAGTCGAGTTAATTTAAAGCTGTGAAGCATTAAAGTAGTAATAGAATTATTTTCAGCATTTGAACCTCTTTCTACAGCGGTGTGTCTTGGCAAACACCACAGGTTTGAATGGCCAACACAGTAATTTTATCTATTTTAAGACAAATCAAGTAACAGCTTAACACAAGGACGAACAGTGTCACAGCTTGGCAGTGCTGCAGAGAGGAGGTGAGCAAGAGACCCTGGCATGTCTTTTAATGAGGGGGCTTAGAGGCCAACTAAATGAATGAATGAGGTACTTTCTGGATCCAACATGTGGTTTACTTAACAATGCATTCAATTTCTCACATTATTTTTAGACACACAGCCACCGTTTTTCTTCCTTTCCTGTATCTGTAAAATATTAGCATTAGAAGTATAAACCATGCTGAAATTTCACTGTAAAAGTGGAAGGTGCAGTATAAACTCTTCCCTCTTCTGGCTTGGAGGACAGTGATTCATCTCTGCATCTCTTAGATTTAAGTACATCAAAGTATACTTGACCCACTGCAACCATTAACATTTCACAAGAGGAAGGTCTAATGTACAGATGGATTTGCAGTGACACAGCATGCAACTACGAACAACAAAACAGGAGTGCATGGGCTCCATCTGTACCTGCCATCAATGCGCTGCAGCCTTCCACTGGCTTCAGCAAATGTCACAGTACCTTCCACAGTAGTGTTTCATTTTATTTGAAAAAAAATGAAAATAAAGTTCACTATTGAATAATGTTAAGCAATGAATGTGAGGTAACCTTTCATTTTCATTTCAATATGGATATACTGTGCTTCGTAAGAAAAAGAACGTTCAGATTTTGTGCAATTCAATGCAGTGTAACAGATTGGTTTCTGAATAAACATGCCTCCACTTCCTGCAAATACTGTAGGGTTCTGATTGCATTTGAGGAGGATCCGTTTGAGAATTAGTAAGAATGAGTTTTCAGTGGCCTGTTTGGGTAATTATGCATAAAGGTCAGTTTAAGAAAGGATTATTATAATTTAGAAAGGTACAAATCTCATACTTAAATTGTTAATGCATGATATTATATTTAATAATGGAACATAATTATTATTATGAGACATTCAAATTATCAACATTATAAGCTAATGGGTGACCACTTAATAAGAACTGATCATAATATATTCAATCATTTTAAAAGGATTTTTGCATCCAAAGTTAGTCAAAGATATGACATATCAGTAATCAAATGTTCACAGTGTTATAAGAATGTGATATGAAATGTGCTGTCCAGCTTTAAACCATAAGTTAAACATGTAACTTCTACTGCTGCTTCTTTAAAACAGTAGTTTTTTTTAGTTAGTTTGTTTGTTTGTTTTTTGGCCACTTGGGGGCAGCGGTAGTAGCTGCAAACACTACACTGATATTAGCATTAGCATCATGAAGCTGCGGTGAACATGTTAGCAAACAGTTGCCATTTTACAGAGCAACATTAGCATTCATTTGGAGTCGTGTTTCTGTCTACTTGACACACTGTTTTGGTCTCCACCAACACCAGAGGGATCAAACAATCAAAACAGTAAAGTTACAGGCCATGAAACAAAAACATTGAGCTTACAGATGCTAAAATGTTCCTTTTTTTATGCAGGAATACAGCAATAAAACAAGCAGAATTCACACCTGTTGACCTTGTCTTGTTCAGTTCTATTCCATTTGTGATCACTCATCTGTAACCCCAAGCAGCCTCTAATATAAGGAGGCCGCCGAGATGTTCGGAAAAATGAGGCACTGTAAAATCTCTTCTAACAGAACATAAACATTGATGCTGCTAGGATGGCTTTCTGGGATGAGCAGCTCTAAAACAATAGCCTCATAAGAAAGTTGATGTTCTGTAAATCTGTCATGTACATCTGTGTGTGTGTGTGTGTGTGTGTTTGCGGATGAGTGTAGAAGAGTGCTTTAGGCGTCAAGTCTCTGAGGCATCACAAGTATTGTAGAGGAGTGTGCAGACATTGGGGTGAAGACACAGATACAGAGGGAGAAGTATGGTGTGTGTGTGTGTGAGGGTGGGGTTTGCATTTGTTGTGTTTCAACAAACAGCTGAATGCTTCTCGTCTCTTTATATTCCAGACCCCATCATTTAAACACCTTTATCTTCTCCTCATATACGTTCCTCACGTGCTTAGTGTCACAACCTTTCATAATCTGTCTCTAATTCTCCTCCTTCCTTCGCTGCTAATGTGTCTGTGAATGGGAAAAAGGCAGAAATATTTGTCATAAACAATTTTCAGCCTCGATGGCAGGCCCGCCAATATGTCAGCGGGGTGACATTGATATGGACAATGTCTCACTGGTTTGCCACAGACACTGTCTCCACTACGTTGTGTGCATCTGGGAATGTGTGTGTGTGTGTGTGTGTGTGTGTTCTGTCCGTTTGCTACTGAAGGGGGGTCCCAGGGGTCTGCCTCTCCAAGTAAGAAATGACAGAGACGACAGCTGAATCTCTGCTCTGTCCCTCCCTCTCTCCGTCCCACGTCCCTCACCCACCCCACCCCCCACCCCCCCTCTATCTATTGACAGGCCTGTGGCTACAGCACCACGCACACAATGAATCTCAATGATCCAGCATGCATCAGAAACTATTACCTGTACGGCACAAATGTACACCGTGAATATGAATCATCTGCGGCGGGTGTCACTGACCATTTGAAACACACACACACGCGCGCACTAAAGTGTGAATGCTAAATATCTCCTCGGTGCACCCCAATGCTCCGCTCCTCTGTCAGTCTCAGGGAGAATAGGGAGATCCATGCACAATGCAGCACATGAATTATCAGCTGAGCATGAATGTCAAATATCGGGCCCACATGTGTATCCATCATTCTCATACGCTGATATGTCAAAAGATCAGGCCTCGCTCAGCGGGCCATGTGCCTATGAGTGATATGTGTGCAAAGCACTTGTCATTTACACATGCAATCAATTATCCAAATAACGTAAAAAAAATAAATAAATAAATAAAAACATGGAATACATGTACACGCAGCAAACTCCCAGAGGTGCCTGGCATATCTCTCTGGACAGGATGCACTGTATATCTATCTGTCACGCTGATAGTAAGCACATCATTTCATCACCTTTTCCATATAGTCACATTTGATTTGATACATTCAGGCCTATAAATTCCGTTTAAATGTCAGGGTGCTATGAAAAGCAAACACAGCTCACATCATTCATAATTGTATGGGTATGAGTAGATGTTTCGACATTCCAGTGGGCTTGTGTTTTAGATGCTACATCATTTGTTTACTACCTCCCACCATGCACATCAATGTAATGCCCATAGGCAGGGGAGCAATATCACATAATACATGTCTAGAGACTGTGATGGAGCTGAGTCTACTACACTAAGAAGCCTGCATAATGTTACTACTACCTGTTTACACACTTTGCCTGCATGCAAGTGTGCAATACAGTTAAATCAATATAGTAATGAATGAATAAATGAATGAATAGAATTGATACATTTGTGTTATTTTTCTTTCATGTTACCAAGGAAAGTACCAGCTGGCCACATTTGGCCTTGGATTCAATGATGAATACGCATTGCCACATGTCTATTCTGAAATTCAGATGACTGTAAAACTATGTTTTCTTTATTATTTTATAAGAGCCATCAGTTAATAATTCTCTCTGAGGAAAAGAAAAAAATCACATGATACCTGAAAAAGCTTTTTCAGCAGAAGGAAGTGTAAAAATATGTTCCCAAATAAATTCTCAGATGTAGATGTGCTGTTGAACCGTAACAGATTTATAAGTTTATATATGCATAGCGTGGTGCATGGAGTGGAAATAAAAAGTGGTGGGGGGTGGGGGTGGGAGGGATTGGGACAGCAGAGTTTAGAATTACAGGAAGCAGATATGGATCAGGGTTTTTGGAATGATACATATTCATATGGGGGATGGGATTGGGGTCGGCCTGTTCTTTGGATTGTTTTCAGTGCCCGCATTGACACTTGTGTGCAGACTTCTAAACATGCACACACACACACACACACAAGACACAAAAGGGGTGGCAAACACACACTTCTAAGTGTGTGGAATGGGAGTGAGAGGACACAGAGGTTGCATTTTATTTTGGCATCAACAGAGTTACATAATTGTCTATTTGGACTTCCATTTAATCTAAACGCAGCATGTCTCGAAATGTTTCATCGTCCTAATCTGTAATGGCATCACTCTTGCTAATCACAGTGGTGTTAGAAAACAGTCTACACTGTCTGGCTTATTGCTAATCCTTTCTCATGTGAAAACTCACTTTTTCACTTTCCTTCCTCTCTCACACACATTTTCTCTAACTCTCTCCCCCAACCCTACCTACCATTAGCCCTTCTCCAACCTCCAAGAGCCCATCACCTCCTGTTACGAGCCAGTGTAAATTGAATGCTGTGAATCAGGGCCGGCTGTTACTGCATGTGACTGGAGGGGAGCGGGGAGGAGAAAGGAGAGAAGGGGACTGCATGTCCCTGCAGCTTTATGGGCTGGTGTCTCACCAAGATATATCACCGCCTGGCCAGATAATACCATCATGTACATAACTACTGTGTGTGTGTGAGTGTGTGTGTGTGTGTGTGTGTGTGTGTGTGTGTGTGTGTGTGTGTGTGCGAGCCGGTGTGTGTTGTGTACTTAACTACCGGGTGACCTGCCGCTCAGCTCCTAATAAGGGGCATCTGGTGCTGTTTTACAGGATGGAGGAGCAGAGGAGGAACGAAATGGGGGAAAAGCTGTGAAAAAAGGCAGAGCCTTTTGTGGAAGGGGGGAAAAATGTAACATTGGGGATGTGTCCGAGGATAGGGAATGGGCAAAACGAAAATATAGAGGGGAAGGATTTGAGAGAGAGTGTGTGTGACAGAAAATGAGAGCTTGGAGGGTGAATTAGGAGAGAAAATTAGATATAGAGAGAGATGCCGAGAGATGAGCACACAAACAGAGTGAGAGAGAGAGATGGAGAGCCAGAGAGAGCCCAGATGAGGGAGTTGAGATGATGGGCTGGCAGTTTCCAAGCACCAGGCTGTTTTTCAGGGCTGTCAAGCACATTGTGAGGCATTGTTTGAAATGCCCAGGCTGATGGCTGACATATTTCCCATGAATCTAGCATGCCAGGCCGCTGTCCACTACACTACACTCAGACACGCACGAGCTGACGTGCCACGTACTTGTGTGAGTGTATGTGTGTGTGGGTGTGTGTGTGTGTGTGTGCGCTGGTCAGTGAAGGGTAATTGGCCGACCTTGGCCCATCAGGGTGCCTGGAATGAGGAAGGGTGAGGGGAAAGGGAGGAGGTGGGGGAGGGCAGTTGTAAATTTTGTCCCACATCAATGTATTTCTGTCAGTGGCACTCTACTCTGGCAGTTAACTATTACCCCTGGAAAATGTGGGACTGCACACACACACACACACACACATACTGTAAGCTACCCTGCCTACACACACACACATATGCACATGCATGCACTATGGCACACAAAATAAATGTATGCACACATCCACACACACACACACACACACACACACACACACACACACACACACACAAGTGGAGGCACACTTACTGTACACAAACACAGATCCATAACTCACTCCAGTGCAATCAGTGCTCACACACACCAGGTGAGTTAGTGTTTAATCTCCTCACCAGCACTGATCAGAAGCGCCTCATACGAAGCCACATCCGATCCTTATATGTGGACTGAAGGAGAAACCTCTTTGGGTTTTTTTTCCCTCTCCCTTTTCTCTTTCTTCTGCCTCCATCTGTATGTTTGTACCCTCCCCATCCCTTTCACTCCAATTTCCCATCTATTCTCCTGGAATGTCCCTCTGCTGTTGTTTTGTTTTTTTTCTTTGCCTCTTTCCTATCTCCTGCCCACCCCCACCTCATTCCCCCTCCTCATTCCACCCGCAGCCATAGGGGGACAGCTGTTGGAGACAGACCTGCAGAAATAACTGTGTTACTCCTCTAATCGATACAGCCAGGCACCAGTGGCTACTGCCTAGTCCTGTCCAGCGTGTGAGTTTGTGTGCATGTGTGTCTGTGTGTTATTGTGACAGTGTGTACTTCAGTCCTCTGCCAGAGGCAGAAACGGCAGATAACCAAACACATATCAGCCTCTGCCATCAGTGGAGAAGGACAGGATTTAATACAGGTATATCCCTTCCTCACGCCATCCATCCACCCTTCTCTCCTCTTCTTTCTCTCTGTTTGTCATCCCCAGATTCTCCCTGTAATGTGAGTAAAAGGGGAAAGATACGGGTGAGATGGGAATAGCACAGTTCATAGAGTGTGATTTTAGCATAAAAATGAGCAGGCTGAGAATAGACATTTGATAATGAAATACTCCCTCCTCTGTTTATCTTGGACTCTGGCTCTCATAAAGCTCCTCAAAAAAGAAAAAGCACAAGCTAGCACACACAATAATGCCAACACACACATGGACAGCTGATGACAACATGTCCGTATTGACACCAGCAGTGCTGTCAGCATGTGTGTGATGAAACCAAAATCTGGTTATCAAGAGGCAAAGCTGGTGCCCAAACCCCAGAAATCTATGTTTTTTTGTCCCTGAGTCTTCTGAATGATCAACACTACATCGTATGTGTGTGGTACTTAAATTATGTTGTTACAGTCTCATTTAGTGGAAAATGTGTGTACATGTGTGTACAGTATGTGCTGAATTTCAATGTGCTTGCAGCCAACACACTGAACATATAGCCTTCTGAAGCACTAGGGGCACTCCAAGAGGCTTAAAGTGACATATACTCATTTTCTCTGCTTTCCACGACCCATTTAGCTCAATGGCAAAGAGTTGGTCCATCTGTCTATAAGTCCTCTTAAGATGTTTCTCCCTTCTCCCTCCCCAGCTCTCTCACTCCGTCCATTCCTCTTCTCTGGCTAATGAGGATGTTGTCTACCGGGAGCCATGTTTCTCCTCTCAGTTTCTTCTAACAGCGATGGCTGAAATTTACTATTTTCCAAAGTGCTGCTTAATGGTGGATTGCAGTTTATAGGAGGTAGGGGAGAAAGGGATTGGTTGAGAATTGGTTGAAGAAAAAAAAGATAAGAGAGTGTGGACTGAGAAAACTCAAACCTTTGAACAGTGGAAAATAAAGATGAGAATCATAAATATAGTGATAATGGTGAGAGTAATAATTGGGTTATGAGACAAATGGGAGTTATGTATGTTCAGTAATGAGTAAAATGCAGAGAAAAAGGCAAACAGACAAAGAGTGAGAGTGGATTAAAGGGAAAAGTATTATGGAAACAAGTAGAGACTAAGAAGGCACTTTGGGCTAATGGCCTACTGCCTTGACTGGCAAAGAATATTCAGTAATCTGTTGGTTTTATGGGATTAACTGTTCAATAGCACTTCTTTGGCTTTTACAGCTCTACACAGGTTCTATTTATAAAGCAGCTTTAGAGGAGAGGGGTGTGTGATCATGGCTCACATCAGCGTTTCTAATCATTTTAAAAGACGCTTTAAGTGACAAGGATTCTGGTTCTCAGGGGTCACACACACACACACACACACACACACACACACACACACACACACACAAAGTCTACTGGCCATGTTTCTCAAAACAAATCTGAAAATCAAAAAGAAAAAAGAAAGTAAAGGCTGTTGTATTACTGACAAAATCCATGAAATGATGCTCAAAGCAATGCTTAGCATTATAGGAGAATGTCAGGATTTAACCTATTTCCATTCATAATCCCAACTTTTTTCACTCGCAGCCAAGACGGCATGACATGTGGCGCAAACATAACAGCATGCAATAAAAGTGACAAACACAGAGTCTAGAGTAACATGTGTGATGATGTTGCATTAATGCACCCATTAATATTCAGCTTTGTTTTGTTTTCAAACCTCTTTCAGCAAATTCTGTAAATAGCAAAGCGACAAACACCTTCACCTCCACCCGTACTGATCTTATTAGGTCATAAACGGCACTGCTGCTGTTACCAGAGTTTCACATGGAAGCTAAAACAAGGGCCACATGTGTCGACAGTGTCTGTTAACCCACAGCAGCCACAGTTAGCGCTAATGAATCACAAGCACACATGCTCAGACACGCATAATGTGAACATACAGTACAGGGCTCCATCCATGCATGTACACATACACGTGCATTTAGATGATTACATATGCACAATACTTTGCAATATTGCAATATAAATTCCCAATTAAATCAAATAACTATCACAGGTATAATGCAGTGTCCATGTTGTAGTTCTTAGACAGCTGTATGTTTTCAACAAAGACTATATCTGAAATATATATGTGTGTTTCTAGGAGTGCCTGTGTGTGTGTGTGTGTGTGTGTGTGTGTGTGTGTGTGTGTGTGTGTGTGTGTGTGTGTGTGTGTGTGAGTGAGTGGGAGTGTTTTTAGTGTGTGTGATTGCTCTTCCCTACTGTGAGCAGTTGCTATGGTGACAGCATTAAACACATGCTGTTTGTCTACCTCCAGAATTACATTTTGCACAACCCTAATATCTTGTTTTCTAGCTGTAGTGTGAACCTGCATTAGAGAGAGAGAGAGAGAGAGAGAGAGAGAGAGAGAGAGAGAGAGAGAGTAAATATGAGGATGCTCTCACATTTTCTGTTGTTTCAGTGATCTGTGACAATTATTGTTGCACCTTCACCGCATCAAAAACACCTTATATTTGACATAAATATTATTATTAGTATTTAGAATTCTGCTATTGTAGAGTTTCATCAGGTGGTAACTAGCAATGGGGAAAACATCTGTTTTAGTCAAACTATGGAGATATGAAGGAAGAGAAGAGAAGAGAAATACAGTATGGTCAAAGAGATATAATTTTAGGAACACACCTTCTGTTCCTGTGGCTGTGTTGTAAAACAGGTCTGTATTTTGATGCCAAGAAGAGTTGCACAGCTGACTCTGTGAGGAAAGGCTTTACTGCCATCTTCTGGTGGCAGAAGGAATCAGTTATTAAGAGTGCAACACATTGCTCTCAGATAATCAAATACAAATGGGATATGTATTGACCTATTGGAAGGCATGGACACAAAGAATGCTGCTACTGAGAGGCTGACAGACACACACACACAAAGACGCATACACACTACAGTACAGACTCTCTATGGAAAAATGTTGTTCGAATTAAAATGTAGTTTTGACCCTTTAGAAATGCGGTTGGTCTGTTTCTATTTCTATTTGATTTGGATCATTTTTAACAAAGAGCGGCTTCTTCCGCATGCTTAAATGGTCTTCTGGAAATCTGTCTTCTGAAAACTGTACATTAATGGGTGGACTAGAGTCTCCACACACACACACACACACACACACACACACACACACACTATTATTGCACACTGTCAGCATGCAAAAATCAATTTTTAATTTTGTTTGGGGAAAAATGAAGCACAGTGAGCTATGTAAAATCATTGGTGTGCTGTCTTCTATAAGGTGCATCCGTACAGATGAACGCACACATGCAGAAACACAGACACACATGAGCATAAACACACACACACACACACACACACACAAAAGCACACCATGTCCCCTTATAACAAACACACGGCTGTTTATTGATCCTGTCCTATTTGGTATTCATTATTGGCACCCTTTACTGACCTGACCACCTCAGTCCATTGCCTATTTCTAACCTGTTGTAGGCTATTATTTCCTTCCCACTCCTGGGATGACCAGAAACACTGTTCACAGTACACATTACAGCCAGGACGCTATTAGACTTGCAAATGTCTGCCTCGCCTTACTGCCTGATTCTCTGTGTCTCCTGCTCGCTCTCTTCTCTAAAAGTGCAGTCATTATAATAGAGCCCTTCTTAACCCTGCAATTTGCCTTCTTATCCATGCGAAAAAGCACCAAAGGGTGGATGAGATCTATCCTGAAACGGCCCTGGATATTGTTGGCATGCTGTGGTTAACACACCCCTTCAGTATCACATGGATTTTAGGAACAGGGCGTTTGGTGTTCCAGTTAATAACAGATAAAGCCACTCCGCCTGCCTGGGATGGGTGATGCCAACATCCTAACACCGTGCCTGATGGCCAAACTTCACAATTTCCAAAAATGTCTTTATACACACGCTGAGAAGTGGACTGGGTGCAAAGTGGTGTGTTTGAAATAAAGCAGTTAAAGAAAAGTTAATGTTTATTTATTTTTTTTTTTGTAGTGAAACAACTTTCGAGTTACTTCAGGAAATTTGTAAATTGCATATAAAAGTTAAACCTGGGCCAACATTTATGACCCTAAGCATGTCTACTGTTTGTAGATGTTTTTTTGACCATTTATTTTATTTCATTTTATTTGTTGACTGCTGTTCAGAGGATCGATGCCCACAAAGCAGCATGATTTTCTTCCAGTATCCTGTCCATTCAGGTGGGGAATGAACAGCTTATTCATGGGTGTGACATGAGTGTAAAAAGGATCCTAAGATCGGCTGCTGGAAAGGTGCAAAGTCTGCAGTAATGCCAGTCCTGTATCGGCTTGTGCTGGTAAATAAAGAGCTGATCCACAAGGCAGAGCTCTCAATATATATCCACTCAGTGTTAGGTCTCCCTGTCAAACCTCACTTACGGTCACCAGTGACTAAAAGAATAAGAACAAAGATTCAAGCTGTCAGAGTGATGCTTCTCTACAGGCTGCTGGCACAATCTCTGTAAGAGGGCGAGACGCTCAGAAATCCGAGGACCTGTAAGTTGAGCTGCTCCTCTGCACTGAGTGGAGCCAGTTGAACCTGGCAAGGATGCTGTTCAGGCATCTCCCTTTGGACATAAAACAGGTAAGGCTGACTGGAAGGAGACCCAGAGGAAAGACACAAAGAACATTGTAAGGATTACATCTCTCAGGTGGTCTGGAAGTGATGTGTGACTCTCCAGGAGCAACTGGATGAAGTTGCCAGAAAAAAAGACATTGGGCTTGTTTTGCTTGCCCCTTTTGCAGCACAACCCTTACCTAGATAAGTGGCAAAAAATGGATAGATGCATGGGTGGATAGTCAAAAACTCCAACCAATGGGATGGTCAAGAGACAGGACATGGACTCACGTCCTCTTATCCACAACAAGGTAGCCCTGCTGGAGTGTCCTTGAGAATGACAGAGAGTGGAAAGTGAATTTCTAGCCTTTTTCTGTTGCTGGCGACATGAAAACCCCATGGTAACATTTTTACCAGAGTCAGCCTGTCTAAATCACCACTATTTCACACAAACCACTGTGAAGAGAAAAATAATCTGCTTCATCATGTAGGCACAGAATGGATATACATATATAATACATATATATCATGTATACACACAGTATTGACAAAATATATGACTATGACCATGTGATGAATCTAAATTATTTGGTGTCTTGCTTTGTCACTTAAGGTGTGGGGAAAGGTTGCATATTTAAAACTGTACCTGGTGAATTAAAGCCTCATCTTGTGTACAGCTCCCGTTCAGCCTCAACCGTGAGGCTCCACATGGTTCTCATTTCTATTTTGGCCCATGTGAGCAAACACAGCCCACATTTAAATGATATGTGGACCTTGGCAGTTGAAAACACCCATTACATGCCGAAGCTTTAGTGTTAAAGAAGCATTCAGATACTTTACTTAAAGCTGCACTCATCAGTATTTTTTACATAAAATATTTATCAAATTATGATGTGTAATGTGAAAGGGGTCTCTTACAGTGACAAACTCACAGAGAATCATCACCTGACTCCATAGTTCCCTTCAGCTATATGTAGCATTTTAGCATCTTTTAGCTCATTGTTTTGTTTTCAGGCCCGCAAACTCCAGCAGCAGGAAGCTGTTTTCATTGAAAAAGCTCTGATAAACCCACTGTACACCGACAAGTGAGCTACTAGCTGGTGAAGGGGTTGGGAGGAGACCACAACAGAACTACAAGGAAACTGAATATTGGACTTATATCCATCATGACGGACAACACAACTCTAAATGAATAATGTATCTGCTGGATGTGTAATGGGTAAAAAACCCAAAAAATATCAAATCAATTGATGCAGCTTTAAGTAAAACAAAAAATACCACTATGTGTTATCAGTTAAATTCACTTAAATTATTATTTATGTGTGTGTGTGTGTGTGTGTGTGTGTGTGTCTGTGTGTGTTTGTGTGTTATATCGTTGAATTATTATTTAGGGATTAATGATCAAAGACCCCCTCCAGACATGTTTTAACATGTATATAAATTGCTCTACTTTAATTAATAATTTGTATCTGGTATGTTCTTTTCACAAGAAAAAAGTTTTTCTTGTTAAATTATCTTGTTAAAATCTTTGAAATGACATCCAGTCCTTCTCCTTCATTAAAAATCCAGAATCTATAAATGTAAGTTGAACTGCTGGACAACAGGTGTTTCACATTCTCATTGTGTGTGTGTGCGCTGGAGGCTTCAAGTTTCCACATCACACTTTTGCGAGTTGAATATTGGTCCAGGATTGGCTTCCAAACTATTTGTGATGTCACAGATCATGCTTGTAGGCCCGCCCCTGAAAATAAGATTTTCAATGAGGACATCCTTCTAGTGTCAAACTCTGCACATACATCATTCACAGTGAAGCTCAAACATTCAGCTGTAGGAACAAGAAGAAAAACTTACTTTTGAGTGGAGGGGAACTTTAAGCAGTCTTTTAATGTTGTAACTGGTGGGACAGTTAATTGAACTACTTCATCTATTGGCTGGTATCGATTGGTTATTTTGATCTGTAGCAATGCATCATATTTTCTAAGCTCATTATAGGTTTTGCATAGTCTTTATCTGCATGGTAACCACTAACTGTAGCTGTCAAATAAATGTGGAGTAAAATGTACAACATTACTCAAATGTAGTATAAAGCAGCATAAGATGGAATTTTTTTTAAAAAACAAAGTACCTCAAAATTGTACGGTACTTGAGGAAATGTACTTAGTCACATTACATCACTATTTGTGTGTGTGTGTGTGTGTGTGTGTAAAAGTCTCTGACGAAATCCTCGCAATCTTCAAACCATTGCACCAAAACAATCATTATATCATGCAGAGGCAGAATGATCACAATGCAGGGACATGAATATACAGAAAAGATGCTGAAACATAATCTTAAGCCCACACACACACACACACAAAATGCCATGCCTCCTTAGAATATTACAAGTCATTTGAATGCATTGTCCCCTTATTCTGCAAATACATTTATATGACAAACCCATACACAAATACACACACACAGCTATTGTACATACCAAAGTCATTAAGATCGCAGGAGCTTGAGGCCACAATTAAGACTATTGTGGCTCTTGTAATCATTCTCAAAAAGCTACCATCTGATTGGAGCAGACATATCCAATCCTGAGGCCAGATTCTTTTCATAAAGAGGGCCAAGACCTCTTCTCAGTTATTATCGCTGAAAGCACCTATTGTGTGTGTGTGTGTGAGTTTGTGCGTAAGTGTGCTGGATGATACAAGAGAGGGGCACTGGGGAAACTTGGTGTGCCTCATAATAACCCGAGGATGTGCGTCCTTCCAGAACAAATTATTTCTGAACTAACTAGCTTCCATCAAAACAGAGGACATTCAACTATGTGAAGAACTCCAGTGGCGTTATATCCTCCTGTGTGTGCGTGCGTTCTGCATTGCCACACAATTCCTCTTGGTGGTGGAGCAACAGGAACCAGCATTAGCCATATATTATATATATATATATATATATATATATAATAGCCACATCGGAATAATTAACCTGAATATCCACAAAATTAAACTTGTCAGCACACGGTCGCAAAATACAAAATTACTAAAAAAAAAGTCACACCTATTGATTTTTACAAAAGGTTCCATCCCCTGCAGTCCACAACCACAGCAAAGTAGCAGTGTAATTTCCTAATAAGCACACGCTATTAGATGAAATTACAGAGATTTTCAAAGATCTCCCCCTCACCCGCCACCACCACCACCACCACCACACCCGCTTCCCCAATAAAAGTGCTGCCTGGTCATTTTGGCTGCATTACCTGTCTGCTCTCGTATAATAATGTAATTATCCGGTGACCAGCGTAATAATCTTGCTGAATTACATCGTGACCTCTGTCTGTGTGGCACTGCTTTCACAGCTCGTCACTCCGTGGGGTAATGGGGAAAGACTGAACCCAAATGATCTATGTCTGACGAACCAGTGAGTGCAAGCGTGCACATAATGGACACAAACATGCTCAAGGACAACAAGGAGGACGCAAAGTAGAAACAACACAAAATGTGTGCAGTTATATGAACACAAATGAGGAGGAAGTTACTCAGAAAAAAGCAATTTGTTAGTGATGACTTTTTTTTATTCCAAGCATGCAGCTACAGTTCCTCTCCTCTCGCTTTAGCTTTGATTCATGTTTAAAACTTTATTTTTTTCCCTTTCAACTGCAACATTGTCATCTGACACTGTTGTTCCTCAGAGACAGAGACTAATATGTTATTTAAGAAAATAAGACAAAAGAGAAAGCGATATGTCACGAGGGAATCATGAAACAGAATAGAAAACCTGCCTTGATGGTGCGTATAGAATATCTGCACCCGACCACAATGGGTTCCATCTTGTCTGTAATTCCAGACTACAGTCTGTATATCAGCATGAAGCATGGTCAGTGGCATTTGTTTGGATAGAAGACCTCTCCAGGAGGTTACCGGGTCGGCATCTCTCTTTGATATTTATTATCTCCTTTGCTGCTTTGATCTTTCTGCTCCTCACTTTGCACTTGTTGTAATGTATTATGAAGGAAAGTGTCAGCAAATGCCAAACATCTAAATGTGTTTGTATGGTAAATGAGTGTCTAATATTGAGTGATAACTCTGTGAGTATGTGGGACATATTTAATAATTGACGTGTTCAGTGGATTGTGTCTTTTTAAAAGGTTATTTATACAGCATGACATTTTAACCATTAGATAACAGAGGAACATGACCAGAACAATGTAGAGAGAGAGCGAAAGGCTCAGATGCAGCAAAGAACATTCAAAAATAAGGCTTGAAATATTCTATATTTTCCTTATTTTTAACAAATCCCATGAAAAGACAAAACATGCAATGAAGTGATCCTATTAAAAATTATTGCATGTGTAACTTAAGCCTGGTATAGCTTATTCCTCTATGCTACAGAGCAGTGGTTCCCAACCTGGCCCCCACAAGGGGTCACAAAATAAATCTGAGTGGTGACGAGATGATTAACAGGTTAGGAAAGCAGAAAAATAAACCTATTTCTGCTACACAAAATTATGATTTTTCAGACTTTATGATGTCTCCAGGCCTCCAAAAATGATTCAAATGAGACAAGGAATAAAATAACTTTTTGGCTGAACTATGTGACATGTTCCTTTATTACAATGAACAAGGGCACTGTAATTTATTTTATACCACACCATTAAAGTGGCTTTGTGGTGCACCAAATGTAAAACTCCCTGACAAATGAACAAATTACTCAGTACTGTTTGCTAAAAACTAGAGTTGAAGTGTATTATTTCATTATGGGTTATTCTATGGATTATTCTATTTTTGTCCATAAAATGTCAGAAAATGGTGAAAAATGAGTAAAATGAGACGTCAAAATACTTATTTTTTCTGACCAAAAGTCCAACACCCTAAAAAATATTTAATTGACAAGAAATTCCTCTTATTCGAGTAGCAGGAACCAGCAAATGTTGGGCATTTGTGCTAGATTTGTGACTTAATCGACTATCAGAATTGTTGCAGATTATTTTTCTGCCGATCAATTAATCAATCAAATGATGCCAACACCCAGGCAGCGAACCTGTTACCTGGTCTCAGAGCGTTTGCTGCCAGGCCACAAGAAAACAATATGATTTGGCAAAAAAATCAGAACAAAAATTCTGTAACTTTAAAGTCTATTAATAGAAGTGGCCACCCTACCGTTGGCACATTTCATCATACAGTATGTATTGATAACTACTTTTGCTGTAATTACCTTGAACTCGGGCAGTCTGTGCTGCATTTTCCTGATCACTCCCTACAACACTATAATGATTTTTAATTAAAGTGGGTCATCAGTACACAAGGTAACCAGTCTGTCATTACCACCTTTCAGCATTCAGCAGCACATGAAAGTGTGATGTCATTATCTGAGTGCACAGTATTGAGAGAGAGGCTAACGTGTTATTGGCTTCGGTCTTTTCATGGGATTTGTTAACAATAAGAAAAATATAGACTAACATCAGCCTTATCATTTAACCGTCTTCAGTCCTACCTCACAGTGGGTTTACTTTCTATGCCCTTTAAGAACACAGTCAGCAATAGGAAACAATATGCGGAAAGGTATGTATGAGGATGTGGGCAAAAAAAAAAAAAGCAACATGAGACAGAAATATGCATCAGAATAGACAAGACAGAGAAGTGAGTTGGAAGAAAATGCACAGAGACAGAAGGAGAAAATAAGACGTTGAGGGAGGAAGACAGAGATTAAGAACGCTGAGTGGCGAGTAGCTCCCCAGTGCCCCTGTTGAGAGAGAGAGAGAGAGAGAGAGAGAGAGAGAGAGAGAGAGAGAGAGAGAGAG
>VMKM01002348.1:0-76425 GCA_008360985.2 Macquaria ambigua
CCGCTGTGAGGAGCTTGTCTTTCCTTTAAACTACTAGCTACTATCATTTCAGACATGAGGGAAACTATAGCAGGTGAACTGTATTTATATTTGTTTTGTAATAAGTTTTGTGGCTAGGTTGTGTCATGTTATTTATACTATTAAATACAGTAACCTTCACAACCATAATACAATATACATTTGGTAATTTCAACATTCTAAAATTATTTATTTATTCTTGTAGTTTCATTTTTAATTTTAGAGATTGACCAACGTGTTTTTTTCTAATTTGGATCATATTAAGTCAACGGTGGAGCACAAATATGAAAAACACTTATTTGAGTCAATTAATGATTAATGATTGTTGATTAATACTCATCATTTGTTAAAGACAGGGGCAAAGTGATCAGAAGTCACATGTTTTATGTGGTTTAGTTTTCATGATGGAGAAGGATGGTGAACATATGGTCAAAGATTATATAGTATTAGTAGGCCTATGTAAATGTATGCTTGTATGATGTAGCCTATAACTTACACAATGCATCACAGTTTGTGAGTTTAAGGGCCTTTACACCAGAGGTGGGTTTTTTTGTGCGATTAGTTTGCACATCAATATATTTTTTCTAACTGTTGTTTTTGTCATGAGTACTTTCACACAGAATGCAAATATTATGTGTCATGTCACAACTCCATCACGTCCCTGGTGTGTAAAGGCCTTACTGTAATGTAGGCATGGATGTAGCTAGGTAGGCATGTATAGAAGCCCCCCAGCATGCACTGGGGCACCAGACATAAGCATGTGTGTCCCTGAGCTGTAACTGGTGTTATTGTGTTTTTATCATGTAGGGGAGAGACATTTGTCATGATTTATGATGTAAATGCATCATTAATAGGACAGGCTACTGAACTGAACTGAAATGTATTTCTAATAACTTCACACTTCACTGAGTTTCAAAACATCAACAGTAAGCTGGGTAAGATTTGGCCATTTGTGTTCACAGTGACACTGCTCTGTCTTTTCTGGAGCAAGATTTTCCTAAAATTGGATTTGCCTGTGTAGTCTGCCATCATAAGTATACCTGTGATATGTCTCAGCTGTCATTTCCATCCTCTGCAGCACACTGTCAACAGCACACCCACCGCTCTGTTACTTTCACTGACATGTTCATATTAGATATCACACTATGAAAGAGTACCATTGCTGAAGTCAGTGCTGACCGTTTCTAGATAATATTAGAGGCATAAAAGACGGCCAGCCAGATAGCCATAAACATTCACACTCCTGACCAACGGATGGCGGTAATGAGTTGTTTGCCAACCGCCAGCCGTCACATTGAATACACAAGAAGAAGGAAGACGAGTCTGCATCATAACGGCGCATGCGCGAATTCAAGGTGAATCTATTATGAAGGAGTTAAGCAGCAAGGGTCTTGCTAATCCTAGCTTTGAATGAGCTCGGTCTTTACAAACATCTGTTGGAGTAATAAAAAACAGCACATATCGCAGATAGAAGTGTTTTTGTGTTCTGTCAATTACTGCAGATGAACGCTAACATGCTGAATGCTGACATCTAGTTTGAACCTTGGAACCTTAACGTTAGGTAAGTTCGTGTTCTTGCTTCCTAGTTAGTCTAACGTTACAATAATAGCTAGCGTTACGTTCACGGCCCTTGGTAACACCTTTTCAGTGTTACACCGAAAGCTGTGATCCGTCAGAGCCAGTGGCGCTGGACTAGAGGACAGACTGTAGGAGAAGGACTGAGGGCTTGACCAGGTACTGTCAGGTGGCCCTAAAGCGAAATACCAAAGAAGCCCCAGTTTTGGTAACAGCTAAATACATACTGCTTGTGACAGAATGAGTCATTCTATTTGTGTTGGGAACATAGCAGAAACTCTTACTGTGGAATCCATTTAGTGGCACCGTTTCACGTTAACGTTACCCAATGGAACGGCCGTTAGAGCCTGGAGTCATAGAAAAAAAACAGTAGATGTGACATTACATCATAACTCATGGCATAACCGTCCGCCATCTTACCTGAGTATTGTTTACAATCACCACCTATGGGCAGCAACTTTTGTCGGCTGTGCAGCATTTAATTGCTTTACTAAAAGGACCAAAGAGATCAGGGAGGCTGGCATCACTCCAACCGTCAGTATAAAGTAGATGAGAGATTTATTTTTTACGTATGGGTCAACTAAAACTGTTGTGAAAGCGTGTTAGACATTTTAGGTAAAGCCTTAACCCATTATAAAATTTGTGAAAACTTTATTGTATTTGTGAAAATACAAAACAGGGAGATTTCACTGCTTTTTTTCACAGGTAAACCACAACAGACCAGGCCCAGATCCAAAACCACTATACCTAGACTTCTAGGTTTGACAAGTCTAGGTATAGTGGTTTTGAATCTGGACCTGGTCCAATGTGGTCCATATGCGAAAAAAGCAGTGAAATGTCCCTTTCTTGCATTTTCACAAATCCAATAAAGGTTTTACAAATCTGAAACTGTGTTTTAAAGAATCTTTAGCCGCTCTCGGATAATCTAGTCCAGATTTGACAAGTCTATGTATACTGGTTTTGAATCTGGACCTGGTACAATGTGGTCTAGATGTGAAAAAAGCAGTGAAACCTTTCAAAACTAAACTTTATCAACAAAAATAACTCCTCATTTACAGTTAGTAAGGCTCTCCAATCTCTCCTCTTATCATCAAAACAAACCCTGTGTGTGTGTGAGAGAGAGAGAGAGAGAGAGGGAGAGAGAGAGAGATATTTTCCTTATGTACAATTTATGACTAATAAATATATTAATATATTACAGTAGGTGTGTTTTTCTCGTGTTTCTGATTGTAGTTGCCTGCCAATATAGGCCATAATACTGAATCTATTTAGGATTTCTACATAAAAGATATTACTTAATGTAATATATTAGCCATTCAGAATACCAGACAGTTCATATTAAGTTCAGGCAAAATTGAAAAAAATAAAATCATTGTCTGCAATATAAGCGCACAATTATGAGATTATCTTTATGATTGAAAACATGATTTGTTCTCTTGGAGCTATAATAATCAAATTTTTACCAGAATCTTTATTTTTTTGGTTCATTCTAGAGAGGCACAGTTGTCTTACACTCCTTACTTTGAATAAAAAGCAGTATTGGTGTATTGGTAGAAAAATATAAGGAAAATAAAGACAACAAGCCTATTTCACCATAGGTTCCAATTACAGCAAGTTTAAAACTGGACCCAGGTAAGATGGCTGCCATATGGTTCCATCCCGGAATACCGCTACTGTTTTATATCTATGCCTGGAGTTATCTAAGGTCTCTGCTGGCTAAAACCCTTCTTTCTTTCTTTCGTTCGTTCTTTCTGCTTCACCATTCCCTCTTACAGAAACACAAGTGGACACTGCACGGAAACAGAGGCACACCACGATGGCCAGTGTAAGTCAAGTTTGTATGCAGTGTGTTAGAGACAGAGAGATGGTATGACACAGACATAGCTGTGTGTGTGTGTGTGTGTGTGTGTGAGAGTGCATGAGATGGCTAGCTGTATGTACACCCAGTGACCTATTCAGGGATAGACGCTAATATTTTTTATCACTGGCCCCATGGGGCACCAAGCCCCTAAAATTGGTGGCCAAAGTACATTTTTGGTGGCTGAAATGTAAAGTTACGTAAAAACAATCCAGAAAAGGCAATTTAACGCAACTTAACATAGCCTTCCTTAACTGTGACATCAATAAATGAAAATACAGTAATAGAATGAAAATATATTTTTATAATAATTCATTTAAATTGAAAACTCAAGTTCTTTGTAAACATATGTTACAGCCATAACATTATGACCACCTGCCTAATATTGTGTAGGTCCCCCTTTTGCCGCCAAAACAGCCCTGACCCGTTGAGGCATGGACTCCACTAGACCTCTGAAGGTGTGCTGTGGTATCTGGCACCAAGACATTAGCAGCAGATCCTTTAAGTCCTGTAAGTTGCGAGGTGGGGCCTCCATGGATCGGACTTGTTTGTCCAGCACATCCCACAGATGCTCGATTGGATTGAGATCTGGGGAATTTGGAGGCCAAGTCAACACCTTGAACTTTGTCGTGTTCCTCAAACCATTCCTGAACCATTTTTGCAGTGTGGCAGGGTGCATTATCCTGCTGAAAGAGGCCACTGCCATTAGGGAATACCGTTTCCACAAAGGGGTGTACTTGGTCTGCAACAATGTTTAGGTAGGTGGTACGTGCCAAAGTAACATCCACATGAATGGCAGGAGCCAAGGTTTCCAAGCATCACACTGCCTTCGCCAGCTTGCCTTCTTCCCATAGTGCATCCTGGTGCCATGTCTTCCCCAGGTAAGCGACGCACACGCACCCGGCCATCCACATGATGTAAAAGAAAACGTAATTCATCAGACCAGGACACCTTCTTCCATTGCTCCGTGGTTAATTTAACTGAGCTGTAGTGAACACACTGTGGGTGTATACATAAAATATATGGCTGTACAGCTGCTGTCATCAATAATAAACATAAATGAATGTGAGTTTAAGTTACACAGTATGTAGATATATATGTGTAAGTTACACAGTATGTAGATATATATGTGTATATACAATAACGTCGCTGCCGTATTTATGCCTGATTTAGATTACGTTATTTTGAGTGTGTGATAGAGCAGCTACAATGTTACCATAGCATAGCTCTGATCGATCTGAACTCCATTGAGAAAACAAGCATTTTAAAAGTTGTTTGCTTGTTGTCTTGTGGGCAGACCTGACAAAGCATCAGTTCAGATTTTTTACAATTTGGCATCATGATGTAGTTATTTCGGCATCCTTTTGATACGTTTATTGCAATTAAATCACAGCAAAATCTGTTTATTTTGGGTTCATACCGACTTCCACAACAGGTACAATGCAGCAATATTTGTTATTTCGGCCATGGTAACGAAAAGAAATAAACGTTGTTGGCACTCCATAATTTTTTCCCGGAAGAGAAGGGCAAAATGGTTAATAACGGGTTTGTTTTGAGTAACGCGAATTAAAACAAATGATCCAGTGGTCAAACTCGAGTGAGTAAAGCGAGGCGAATATTCGCTTCGCTTTTGGTGGGAACACACCATTAGTTCACAGTCTCACTTCCTCACGCAGATAGAATGATAGAATGTTGAACTAAAAGGTGCGAAGGAATTGGGATGTTTGTGGAACTGTAACGTTACTTTGGCAAAGGCTTGCAGTATAGGGATAAAACTTGGTGGCCACAGGGGGCCACCTACATGGAGTATTTGGTGGCCACAAAGTAACTTTTTGTGGCCACAGGCCATAGGGCCATGGTTAATGTCGAACCCTGCTCTTTATAAGGTACACCTGTACAGTCTGCGGTCATGCTGCCAATGATAACAGTTATTGTTGACACTGTCATAGAAGTGTTAATTCTATGTTCTAGGGTGGAGCAAATAATCAGAGGTGGTGTTGTACTGAACTGCGTTATATTCTGAGGGATTTCTAATAGTGTGGCCCCTCATGTTTTTAAATGGGAAGGGCTAAAACAATATAATGTAGTCCAGTTCACCTATGGCCTCAGTAATATTAACCAGACAATGGCAACAACAACTGATCATTATAAACGTTGTACAGGTAGAATTTATGGCTGAGCTGTTCTATTGAATTGCAACAGATTGTCCAGGTGTACCTAATAACCTGGCCTCTGAGTTTATGTAAGTTTATTGTCATATTATACTCTTAAGAAGTACAGTGTACATTCAGATGCAGTGAGATGCATGTGCCCTGGCTTGAGCTTCACCACCGCCTTAAAACGATATATAATAAAGAAAGAGATAAATAATTAAATAACAGTAAATTATATAAATCCCACAAAATAGCAGGTGTGTGGTAAGAGTGTGTATTACACTCAGTGTCCAGTTTATTAGGTCCACCTAGCTGAAACTAATGCAGTTCAATCCTAGCAGCCCTGCAATAAATCCTCCTTCATGAAGGTTCTAATGTTCAGTTTGGGTTCAGTGTACTACTGATGGTGTTTCTATTATTTTTTCCACCCCATTTAAATCAGTGAGGCTAGGCTAAATAGCAGAAACACCTCTCAGTGTAACAGTTACAGTTGAACCAATACAAGCGGAACACTAGAACCTTCATGGAGGAGGATTCACTGCAGGACTGCTGGACTGAACCATAGACTGTATATAAAGATGGATGACGGGAACTCGATACCGATCACTACTGCGCAAGATGGCAACCTCCGTATCCGGGGTATTTTGGCTTCATTTTTGTGCCATTTGAGGAAGTGGAGACGCGTCGTCCATCTTTGTATACAGTCTATGGACTGAACTGAATTGAACTGAACACTGAGTGTATGACAATCTGTATTTGGGACTTGTGTGTGAGATAGGCTAGTAAGTGTGTGTGTGTGTGTGTGTCCAGGTGCTGTGCAGCAGAACCAGGCTGGTCACTTACCTCCCAGGGCTTCATGTGCTGGTGCATCGTGTGGCTGGAGCCAGAGCCTTCTCTGCTGCTGGATCCTCAGGCTCTGATGAGCCCCACGTAGCCATCATTCCTTCTGACATGGGTATGCCATCCATTTGTTGATGTCCATTTCAACAGGAATTAGCTGCCTGGAGCTGATTGTAAATATAAAATGAGAGGCCTGCTATAGATCGTGATGTGTGTCTTGTTATGCTACATAGACCTAAGGATGGTTATGTGGAGCATTGGGAATGTGTATCAAAGGCAACAGAAGGGTTAAATAGCTGTGCATTGTCTTCCTCTGATCCATGGGGTTTGGTGTAGACCAAGTCTGTAGGCAAATGTATTTTGAGTAAAAGCTGCATCTTCATCGTCATGTTCTGTTCCTAATGGGCCTCCCTGGTTAAGGACTGCGGACAGTGTGGCCTGATGAGAGCATGGGGCCTTTTGGACCCCAGGACCAGCGCTTCCAGCTGCCTGGAAATGTGGGGTTTGACTGCCACCTTAAAGGACTAGCAGAGCACAAGACAAGCCTGCCAACCAAGATGATCCCTGATGTGCTGTCCGCCCCGTCCAGCAGTGAGAGATATGAGTTCATACTGGCCCAGTTCATCGGAGACTTCTTTGTAAGTGTAATCCTGCTAACATTAGCACTGTTTCTGAGAAGCCTCCCATTGAAGAGGAAATCTGTGGTTCTGTTTTATAAATCTCAATCATTGTGGAGCTGAGCACACGAGCCCCACTTCACTTTCCACAGTTAGACAGCCCTTAAACATCTATTTAGCTTCACAGGTTCTCCATCAGCACAGATGTCATTACACACTGCTGTGGCTATTTATAGGACACACCACTAATTCATCACATGGACCTGTTAACCATCGTCATGATGATATCTCAGTCATCATTGTTAGACGTCAAACTGATCAATGATTTATTTATAGAGCTCATATTGAAACAAAGTGCTTCCCAGCACCAGTTGAAAAGATGATTAACACAGAGAAATGACGGTTCGAATGGAAATAAAAAATGTGAAAGACTGATCAAATTCATCACTTGTGAATCATTTGACATGAAGTTTCTAAATGTGTCGACTGCAAAAACAATACCACAATCAGTCAAAGTGGCAAACAATGTTCTACTGTAAGTTCAGTCTCTCACTGTATAGTCCATGTTCATCATATCACCCACAGCTATCTCTACAAGACTGTGTGTACGCTGGTCTGTACGGAGTCTGCGGGAGGTGCCCATATTCTTCTTTTATATATACCATTCATGGGTGTGTGGGAAAAGGCCTACGCATGGTTTTTGAAATATTATTGAATTGTACTTTCTTTATTTGATTTGACAGTCAGTTGTTGAGTACATACAGACGTTGATAAACTACTAGGCTCCTTCAATATATATGGCACTGAATCATAATGCAGGTAAGACATGATGATGTTCCGGACCTTTGCTTGAGGACATTTTCTCGGTCATCTTTTGTTCAATAAATACTTGATTATGAAACAAACCACTTTCAGTCCGTCTACGGGTCTGATTTGAAATATTGTGAGAGATTAACCAGCATACCCTGTATTTCAAAAGCATCTCAACACGTCCCTGATACATGATGATGGTGGTGGTCACATGATTTTTGGCAATACTTCTGCTTTGAAAGGTCGATACTGTGTCGTGCAAGTCACATTACCTGCTCCACACATCAGCTACAACACCATCAAAAACGGATCAATCACTTGTCCTACATTTACAATGAAGGATCAAAATATAAAAGATTGGCTTCCTCGTTTGCTCATACATGCTGTCCAGTGAACTCAAGGATACTTACCTTGACCGCTTCCATAAAAGCTTGCAAGCCCTCTGTACAGCTGCCAGTTTGTCTCCAGCTTACTGCCTTAAGGGAAACTGAAGGAAAACACGTGAACACCTTTCATACAAACATGCAGCCCAAAGTGCTTCACAGAGCAAGGATAAAACTGTACAGACACATGCAAAAAAGTAAAATAGACAACAATAAATAGAATTTTGCAAGACTAAAAATTACGACAATAAAATGTTAAAAATTCAGTAAACATAAGGGATAGAACTAGTATGAAAACCATTGATTAAGAGTTAGAAACTAAGGCAACAGGTGACGAGGCACCTTAAGTAAAAGCCGGGCTAAAAAGATATTTCTTAAGGTTTCTTTTAAAAATGTCTGATAGGAGGCAGACAGCAGTTTCTACAAACTGTAATGCTTTTCGGAATCGCTGCCACCTCTGTTCCTCACACAGTAACAATGGGTGGGTGCACTTGTTTTACTGACTGCTGTTTTTTGTGTGTGTGTGTGTGTGTGTGTGTGTGTGTGTGTGTGTGTGTCAGGAGAAAGATGACCCGGCCTTGTCTCAGACAGTCAACAGAGCTGAACAGTACTTTGACAACTCCAGTGTGGAGTGTGCCATACAGTCCTGCCCTGAACTACTAAAGAAAGGTACAGCACTGATCCTGCACTCCTCACACAGTCACTCATAACAGCTCTGTTCATTTTCCTCCATGTGCTCCTCAGTTAACAGTTCAGTCTTGTGAACGTATTACCATGTCTTTGTTGGTACAGTGTCTTTGTAATTCTTGTTCTGTCCACCAGAAGGAGAGCAAACATCACGGCTTGTTGCTGTAGCAGTGTTTCTGTCTGAATAATGATGAGTGATAATGTGATCAATAGATTTCCAGTCCATGTTTCCTGAGGCTCCATCCTCTGGTATGATGGTGGTCACAGTGACCCAGAAGACCCAGAGAGATATGACGTCATGGTGTGCTGAGGTGGAACAGGAGAGAGAGCAGATGCTTGACAAGGTGAGCTGCTTTTCATAGATACTGCTCAGTGTTTCCCACAGTATTTCATGAGATCCTGGGGGGAGGTCCCTGAACCCTCTAGGACGGTCCGGGGTTGCAGATGAAAGAATCAGGCTAAAATTGTCATACACTCCATAAGAATACATCTAAGCAACACATTAACTTAATGGAATACTACTGACGGGGCAGTGATATTATAAGCCTGTTAATTTACGCATTCACACAGTCGGGTTTTTTTGCCAGCTGTCCTTCCTGCATTCAGCAGCTGCAGTTGTGTTGCTTTTAGCCTGGAGGATGTTTAAATTCTTCGTATTTCTCTAATATTACAGTTTGGTCTTCGTTTGGAAAGTATGCCGCTCTGCTGCCAGTACACCTGTCATGTTTGTGATTGGTCATGATGCTGCAAACACCGCCCCTTTCATGTGAACGCGCTCATGGCTTGATTGGGAAACCCTGGGTTGACTTATCGAGTTGATAACCAGCGTCGTGTGACCGCTTAGCAGGATCGCTATTGTTAGGCTTAGTGAAGCCAGATAACGAAAAGAGATCGAACGAAAAGAGGGGCGGGGGGCGCTGACTACTAGCAAGGAACCTATAAATGAATTCGAGACACTCCAATTGGCTGTAACTGCATCCACTGAAGCCAATAGCAGTGTCCAATATAGAAATGTGACCTGTGTACACTCTAGTATGTCACCAACAAAGATGGTGGGTGAGAACTGATCGATATACATACAAGTAGAACAAGCAATGCGCCAGGTAAAAGAGGAGACCATCCACATCTTTTACAACTTTACGCATTCGTTTTACAGACAGAAGTAAATGGCTCACATAGACAAACGGGATCACCGGTTAGCGCTGTTTCTCTAGTTTAAGGAAAAAACGGCATGTCTCTAGCTCTAACCGTTGTGGAGATATGACAACGTGATTTTTGGGATCGTATACGATCCCGTGGGTCTCAGAGGGTTAACGTGGAGTGACAGATGATGGAAAAAAAATTTCGGTTCATTATGAGACTATGGCGGAAGAAATGAATCTATGGCGGGCCGCCATACATTAGTTAAAGAATGGGAAACACTGCTGCTGGTTTGTCACATCTCACTTCTTTTTCTTGCTGAAGAGTACTGTGAAGTATGATGGGGATAATGGTAATATCAGTAATAATAATAATAACTCAATCTATATATATACCAGGGTCCAAGCACCTGACAAGACTCTGACCCAGAGGTGCCCCATCAGGGGGATGAGGCCATCGCTGAACAGGGTTAGAACAGCTGCTTTAATACACGTTTGTATGCCTGGGCAGACTGAGGCGCTCCCCTGCTCTGCACACTGCCAGGATCTGCTCCAGCCTTGGACTACAAGGACCATGAAGCCTGAGTTTATGCTCAAACTAATCTCAACAAATCATGTAGCACCTCATTCACACCTGTTGAAGTACCTCCTAGTTTGCGTACTGTTCTCTGCAATAGACCCAGAAATAAAGATGTAAAAAGAGTAGGCAGAAAAAGAGTATATATAAAGTTATTTTTCCCAGTAGAAAGAAACTTGAACCATAATACATGATATTATGTGCAAGAGGACATGTGATTTATTAAATTACAAAAATGTCATGCATTACATAAAAGTTTGATGAGGCTGTTAAGGAATAGATACCAACTTCTGAATGTGGTAGAAGCTAAGTAACACCAATTGATGATTATTTTACATGAATCATTGAAACATTATCGAAGATGATAACTGCTCTCACCTTTCCTAACAAACAGAAAGACCAATGTGCTAAAGTAGACTTCAGTACTAGCGTTTGTGCAGGAAGTCTCAGCTAAGTTAGTCTGTTTCTCTTCTGTTCAGTTATGGTGCTTGTCATTCTCACTAAGTGCATTTGGGGAGAAACATCAGTGCGGTGATATTTGGATACTCAAGTTGTGCTACTTTTAAATATTTATTGATTTAGTTGTATTCAGTGCACATTTTGTTCTTTCCTCCTTAAACCTCAAAGAGGCTGGTGGTCTGCTGATCCCAGGTCTGCTGTGGCTTGTTATCAAGTAGCCACGCCCCCTCATGACTGTTCACAGCTGTAGAATCATGATTGGAGCGATGGGGAGAGATTGACATGTAAGCCCCCAGGAAGTGCTCTGGGCTGTGAGGTGATTTTTGGATTGCAGCTGCAGTTGGTATAGCAGGATCATGTGACGCACTCTGGCTGGGACTACAGAAACACACACAGCAGCATTACAGAGTGAGCTTCTGCCATCAAGCTACTCACGGAATTAACATTAATCAGTGACAGCTGATATGACCTGCTGCCGGTGTTGGAGGAAAAGAAGTCCAGCTTTGGGCCAGATTTCTAAGTCTGGACCTCTTCACCAACACTTAGTCTTCTGCTCAATTATTCTCTTGTTAAAGTCTCAAATAGGTTCCAAAAGACACTGGAGATGATCAGATCTTGATGCAATAGAGTTTATTTCTTAACAGAAAATAAACCCGAGTTAGCCCCGGAGCTGAACTGAAAACAGAGTGCTTATACAATCTATTTTATAACAAAAGAAACCAACCCATTCTAGGTGGAGATCAGTGATTGATCTACCCTTTTCCCAAAGAACAACCTATCATTGCTGTGTAAATAATGGTGACATAATCTCTAAACTGGGATGGCCTGGCCCCCTGTTCAGCGGTTCTGGCCTGTTTTTGTTGACTCCAATTAACTGGAAAGTGTCCACCAAACGCAGGTGCGAACCCTTATCTGGACTTTCCCAGCTACCTTTTTTAAAAATAATATGCTGCTAACTATGCTCCCACTACCACATGCAGCTGCAGCGGCACGCCACCACCCCCCCCATACACAGGTGTGGGGCAGTGTATGAGCCTTCACACACACACACACACACACACACACACACACACTGGTTTGCCAGGTATAATAAAGGGCATTGGGTGGTTCTAATCTGTTTTGGTTAATTGGATAATTCAGGTTATTAACGAGTCAAATGATAGAAACCATTTGTCTGTTGGCCATTGAGGAGTAGTAGTTTATTTGGGGGAGAATTTCCATTTTAACCTTCCCATAGTGATAGAGGGAGGTTCATCTAGTGTTTGAGATCATCTTCAACTGTTTGGAGTAATGGTGTAATGAATGCCAGAATCAAATATTTGTCCATAAAATGAATGTGGAGCTTCAAGTTGTGTTTCCATTATCGCACCATAAGTGCATTAAATGAAGCGCTAATAAAATCAAACCTGGTGTCTGGAGTTTTTGGGAGAAAAATACTTTTGATGAATAATTATTATGCTCATGCGTCACACATGGGTAGCTGAAGACAGAAATCATCAGCGAGCACACAATCACTAATCATTGACTGAGACCAATTTCTTCCTCTGCCTTGCAGTTTGTTGATGGAGCCAAGGAGATATGCTTCGCTCTACAGAGAGAAGGATTCTGGGCTGACTTCATCGACCCGTCTTCAGGCCTGGCGGTAAGATTCCACTCCATGCTTTTCTTAAAAGCCACTTACAAAAAGTGCATTCAACCATGTGGATACAACCCAAACCACCCAACCAGTGTCACTTAGTGTTGGAAGAGTAGAAGCCAGTTCTGAATCCTTTGGAATCCCTCATCGTTTGTTTGGTGGAATGAAGACTGAATGAAGAGTTTTTATTTCAGTCAGAGTCAAACCTAAACCACAGAGATTCTACTGTGCTTAAAAGGTACTCTGACATTTGTTAACCACCATTAACCACCATTCATTAGCACCATTCATTAGCTTCTCATTGGGGGGCTATGCTACAGCTGCAGAAGGAAAAACAACACAGTGGAAATTATATTAACTCTGTTTTATCATTCAGCAAATATCAGCTAAATAAAAGGAAGATTCTTGTGCAGGATGCTCTGAACGTTAGCTGAAGGTTAGTTGCTTGTTGCTGTGCTGGGGGTGACAGAATCTGGTGTAAAAGTGGCAGCAGACTGAGGCCCAGCACTCGTCCCTCTCCTCAAATAGAACACAAGTTCTTACTTTAACATGACGGACGCTAGCTCAATATTTCCCTCCTTTCTCATGAGGAACTTGCCACAAATACTCTACTGAAGTACAGTATTTTTATGTTTCATTGACCTTGGTGAAGTATTTCCACACCTGGGAAGGTTTAAGTAAAGGCAGTTGGCCATGTTCAGTCAGTCAGCTGTGTTGCTGCACGTTTGTATATGTAACCAGTTTATTTATTGACTTTTTTGTCAGAGGTCTGTAGGGTCAGAAAGACACTAAAGAGACCATCTAAGAGAGATCGCGAATGAAAGATTCAATAAAGGATTAGTTTGATCCAAAATGGAACCAGCTATCGGAACCCATTCCTATACTGGAAATGAAACACCTGTATTCACAATTTGCTGAACAATTCAAGAATGAATGCTAGAGTTACCATGTGCTGCTGTAACTGCTTCCATGGTGTGAAAGATATTTGTTTTATCAGCCTGCATTAGTAGAATTCTGAAAAATAACTTTGTTAAAGAACCCCTCCCTGATTTAGTCATAGTGCCCACTAATCCCCAAACTGCCTCCCCACTCAACTGTGCAACAAAGTGCATGTTGTTGAGGGGACAAGCTACAGACTAAGTCTAAAGGGCCCCCAGATCCACTTAGAAGTGAAATGTAGAGGGTGCATGAATGCATCCAGAGTATCTGTACTCCAGGGGCCAGTTTCCAAAGAGATTTTGGACTGCTCTCCATTTTGCTCTTAGATCAGGCTAATGCAAGTTAGACAGTCTCACAAAATAATGGCTGACTTGTTTCAAGCTTAAAAGGTTTGCCACCCTACCCCCAGTCTAACTAAGAGCCATGTTATCATGGTAACAATCAGTGACAGTGGCAAGCTGACCAGTGGCACCAAATGACAAAAACTGGTTTTCGAACATGGAGCGAGTAATGACAAGAGGAAGAGGTCTAGACAGCGGCTCAGTGACCTGTTGGAAATATTCAGTGAGGACACCGTCAGTCTTTTCATTTGTCCTGAGCCTGAGTGAAGAGCTAGCTGAAATCCTGAGCTCTGCTGCTGGTCTGCACTGAGCTTTTATATTGGATTCGATTAGATTCAACTTTATTCTCAAGTACAGAGCCAATGAAATGCAGTTGCATATTGTTACAATCCCTTTTCTGAGCAAAGCATGTGGTCACCACTAGCTGACAGAGCAAGCCAGATTATTAGACTGGCTGAAGTTACTCTGGAAGGTTCACATTGTTTTGCAGACCTGTCCCAGGGAGAGACTAACTTGTCTACTCACGTTAAGCGGTGTGAGCTGGACTCAACAATGGGATAGATGCAGAGTTAGTGGTGAGAGCGCAACTCAATGCTGATACATGAGCGTTTATAAGAACGGCATTCATGCTGAAGAACAGCCAGTGCACACCTTTTCTATACTAGAGGTTTGTTTGTCAGCTGTAATCTGATTGGCCACGCTTGATAAGAAAGCACTTCAAGTTAGAATAATTTTAGCTTGGAGTGTAACAGTAATGTGCAGCACCCAAGAAAGCCGCTCTCTGTAGGAAAAGGATGGCTTAGGCTGGCACAAAGAGGCCCTATTTGGTTTTTAAACTTCACTCACAAAATTCAAAGCCGCTGATAAGTTGGATTCAGAGAATTGTCTAACTTGAGTTGTGTTTTACACCATGGAGAGGGATGTGATCACATGATAACTGTGTTTGTTCCTCCGTAGTTCTTTGGTTCGTACACCAACAACACTCTGTTTGAGACAGATGACCGGTACCGTCACCTGGGCTTTCAGATTGAGGACCTGGGCTGCTGCAGAGTGATCCAACACTCTCTATGGGGGACACATGTTTTTGTGGGGACAATATTCACCAACGCACCATCCAGTAGCCTTATTATGAAGAAGATTCAGGGCAGCTGAACACTGGGCTGCCATTGAAACTGTGTAAAAACATATATGGACTGTTTGGTGATGGTATTCTTGACTGCAGCTTCATCATTCTAACACAAGTCTTCAAGGATATCATAAACTTACTCCTCAGTGTTTTTACCTTTGCAACATGTATGTATAAATATTAGTTTATGATTTATATTTATAGATTTCAAATCCATCACAATAAAGTGCTTCATGACTAAAGTGCAAGTTTCAAATCCCTCTCACCCTCTTTCTCTCTACTCTACATTGATTGTTTTGATTGTTTGGTCATTATTATAGGCTATATTAATTTCATGTACACCTAAGTAAAAATAGGGTGTGGGTATATGCTATGATTTGTTGACACTAGGAAGCAGAGGGGAAAAATGTTGTGGATCACATTCTTGTTGTAAAATTGATTTGGAGTTACTTTATCTTCTTTTAGAATCTCTCATCATCATCTCTCATTGATCATTTTGATTGTTTGGCATCATTACAGTTATTCATTATATATTATGTAGGTTACTCCTGGGTAAAAATAAATAGGATGTTATTATTGGCTCATTTTGTATGCAGTTACAAAGAGTAAAATCTCAGTTTGTAGTGAACTTTTGCAGCCCTGTCTTTTAACTGACCAAAACTGATGCCCCCTTACATCTGTAGCAGTAAGATTACATTCATTCTAGGGTGAGTTTTGCCCTATACCCTCAGGATAAAATCGACTGTAAATCCACATTTTAAAGCTGATATTTAAAACAAAATCTAACCCCCAGACCCCTCTAGGCGGTTCACATCTTTGTCACCTTTTTCACCCCTGATTAGTTGGCACCCCTTTAATAACATATAGAAAGTCTAGAAGAGCTGTATGACTAAATTAGCCTAGACCGTGGCAGGCTGTCTGTAATAACAGTGGGACAGTTGTTCGTCTGTGGTTAGTTCAGGTGTCTGTGATAACAGCGGGACAGTTGTTCGTCTGTGGTTAGTTCAGGTGTCTGTGATAACAGCGGGACAGTTGTTCGTCTGTGGTTAGTTCAGGTGTCTGTGATAACAGCTGGACAGTCGAGCATCTGCGGTAAGTTCATGTGTATGTGCGTGTCTGATACCAGCGGGACAGTCGAGCGTCTGTGGTTAGTTCAGGTGTCTGATAACATTGGGACAGTTGTGTGTCTGTGGTTAGTTCACATGTCTGTGATAACAGTGGGACCTAAAATGACCATGTAAGGCTGCCTCTTCCACTCTGTTTGTGGGCAAAGAATAAGACTTCAAGTCCTGCCGTCAGAAATCAGCAGACAAAAACAGAACCAGTGAACAGAGTGGTCCATGACTAATATAAAAGGCGGTGTGACTGATATGGAGATATTAAAGCAGAGAATATCAGAGCCTACAGCACATGATGTTACACCGTTGGGTGTTATAACAGAGGATGATCCAGGACTGCAACCTTTAAAGACCCTGAGGCAGCTGTAGAAGTGAGAGAATTTATCCAGATGTGACGTCTCTAATAGTACAGTCAAATGGGTGGAATCATACTTTACTAACTGCTCTCAATCACTTTCCCTAAATAATCATTGACCCAAGTCAGTGTCCCACAAGGATCTATTCGTGGTCCACTTCTATTCAGTCTACACATCAACGACCTTCCATCTGTTTGACCTGAAGTTGAAACCCTAATGTACACACAGACAACACTGTTTTATTTGTACATGGCAGAACCAAAGCAGATATGCTGCCTCCAACTAAATGTGTCTAAAACATGCATGCTCTTCTGCAAAACCAATAGACCTACAAGTGACCCTCACATATTTGTAGCAGGTGAACAATTACAGGTTGTGTGTGAATTCAAATACCTTGGGGTGTTAATTGACTCTAACCTCTCCTTTAAGTCACATGTTAAATAAAATTGCAAATTTCTGATTCCTTAGAAATCACATGTCTACAGAGGCTGCCATTCATCTGAATTATGGTCACAGTCCAAACCATAGCACGCTGAAACCACTCCAATCACTATACAAACAAGCACTCTAAACACTAGATTCACAAGCAAGGACCACACCATCAACGAGATACGTTTAAACTATTTATTAATGAAAAATAATTGGTGTGCGAGGCTTGAAGTTTGCTTGTAGTTCTTCAGCGAAATGCCGGACAAGGAGAGGGTGATGGTGACGGTGATGAGATCTAATGACGGGAAGGTTATGTTGTACTGATCGTGAAGGTAGTGGAAACTCTCCCAGGCCAAAGTGATGAACAGGATAGGGAGTCAACGAAGGCGTTGGAATGAGCGGGAACATGAGCTGCGTGGAGAACATGTTGTGTAACGGAATGCCAGATTAGGTGGAGCATGAACGGCAGATTGAGCGGATCTGGGATCTTTGAGATCTGAACGGATGTAGCATGATATGCTTGGGAGGATTGACGGCTCTTGAATTCTTTTAAGAGTTCTGGGATGCCATTGTGAGGAAGAGGTGGCGGATCCAATCGTGAAGGAGTGTCCGCAGTAATGGATGGGCGAAATGCCGGACAAGGAGAGGCAATGAAACTGGTCATGGTGACGAGATCGAATGATGGGAAGGTTATGTTTTACTGATCATGAAACTGGGAAAAGAGTCAGCGCTAGCGTTGGAATGGCCGGGAACGTTAGCTGCGCGGAGAACATGTTGGTAACGGTGAGTGCCAGATTAGGTGGCACATAAACGGCAGATTGAGTAGAATGTAGCAGTGATACGCTTGGGAGGATCGACGGCTCGTGAATTCTTTTAAGAGTTCTGGAATGCCATATCGAGGCAGAGGTGGCGGATCCGATCATGAAAGAGTGTGCGGAGTACTGGACGAGGAGAGGGCAATGAAACAGCCCATGGTAACGAGATCGAAAGATGGGAAGGTTATGTTGTGCTGGTCGTGAAACAGGAAAGAGGTTCAGCGATAGCGTTGGAATGACCGATAACATTAACTGCGCGGAGAACATGTTGGTGTGTAACAGAGTGCCAGATTAGGCGGCGCATGAATGGCATGATGGATAGGGCATGGAGCTACCTTTGTTGATTATGTTTTTGACTGCCAGGTTGTTGAGTATGCAAGTATGAACCTGCAGGACCGATCGTGGCCCCGCAGGATGGCTGCGGCTATGGGGTAGATTCACTTGTGAGCTCTGGGGCCATGCTATTGAGAACTATCTTCCCTTGTAGAAACCCCCAAAACCGGCAGGAGGAACGGCGCAGTGTACGGATGGATGTTGTGTGGGTGAGTCAGTTGTTCGTTGTAGAAGAAGGTGAACTGTTCCAGTTGGCGGGAAGGTTGAGCCAAAGACGGATTTTTGCACAGCTTGGACTGTCCAGGGAGATAAAATTTGGATGGATGGAAGCAATTGATAGCAAGTGAGAGATAAAGGCCTGCCCTATGGAGAGAATACGTAGGGCGAAGTGGCCTAGAGGTGACCTCCTAGAGGAGGGAAAGAAGTTGGCGTTTGGTGCAGCATGGGGCGAGGAGGAATTAGAGATCAAAGCTGATTCGGATGAGCTTTTGATTGGGAGTGAAGCCTGGGACAGATTTGTGTCAAGAGTGCTTCAGAAGAACTCGGTGGATGTGGAGGGGCCCTCTGTTTTCTCTGGAGATGGTGGAACCGAGGTCGGAGGAAACTGAAGTCAGAGTGACCAGACCGGAAGCGGGCGGTGAGGCAGGAGAAATTATAAAGAAATCATCCAAGAGATGGAGTACCTAGCTTTATGAAGTAGGGTAATGAGGGCAAGCAGGGCAGGTGTGGCCACCGCAGAAGAAGCGGAACAGGGATATAGTGCATCCGGCAGTGTTAAAGTTATTGCATAGCCTGACCTCCTTGGTGCATGATGGGCCTGCCTTTTAACTATGCCATTGGTTGCGGGGAAGATGACGGATGGGGCTGACGATGCCTGCTTTAGAGGTATGGGTGCTGGTGGGGTGGCTGACGATACACGAGAGAATGCCAAAGCTCTTGTTTGGGATTAATGTGGCTCAACATGGGTGGGAATGGAGCAGGAAGAGGCTGGGTGAGACGGGGCACTACATAGAGAGCATAGTAGGGCTGCACAGGCGGCGAAGATGCGGCAGTAAATTTCATTGTTGAGTGTGTCCCAGTATGTGTCCTCATTGAACTGCTGAAGACGGGCAGCGGCTTCTGAGGCAAAGTGGATGTGATACTGGTAGAAACCATTGTCTCCAAAACGGAGGGCCAGATTAAGAATAACGGCCGTGTACTCATCCATTTCCTGCTGGCGGGTGGGAAATTTTGAACAAAGAACGTCTGTGAAAGAGAGAAAGCATATGAAAACTCTGTGGGAGTAAGATCTCTGGAACGGGTGGGTGTTCTCTCTTTCAGTAGAGGTGTCCTTCGTGTCCTTCAAGGAATCTGTCGGCAGGTGGTTGATGAAGGGAAGGCATGATAAGGACAGCGAGATCTTTGTAATTATCGTCTATGATCTGTTTGCATATACTAGCGGGAACTGGAGAAGGACGAGAGATGAAAGAGGATGACGACTGGGAGGATTAGCTGTAGACGGGGTAAAGTTGATGGTTGCCTGCTGGGCTGGAATGGGTTGAAATGGAAGACAAGAGTTTAATATAAAAGGAATTTGCTGCTGCAAGGGCTGTGGAGTAAAGCTGGGCGCCGGCATCCTGGTGCCGAAGGCTCCAGCTGACGTGAGCTGCAGGTACTGGTAAAGGTGGGAGACGGAAGGCCCTGGTATCCCGGTGCCAGAAGCCCCGGCTAGAACAAGCTGCCGTGGTTGCTGGAGGTGGGCAGCACGAGGCCCCTGCATCCTGGTGCCAAATTCCCCAACTGAAGCCAGCTGCTGTGGTTGTTGGAAGTGAACAGCTGGGGCCCCTGGCGTCCCGGTGCCAGGAGCCCTGGCTAGAATGAGTTGCTGCGGTTGCTGGAAGTGGGCGTCAGGGGGCGCTGGCATCCCGGTGCCAAATGCCCCTACTGAAGTCAGCTGATGTGGCTGCTGAAAGTGTACAGCTGTGGGCGCTGGCATCCCAGTGCCTGGGGCCCTGTCTAGAGCGAGCTGCTGTGGTTGCTGGAGGTGGGCAGCACGAGGCCCCTGCATCCTGGTGCCAAATTCCCCAACTGAAGCCAGCTGCTGTGGTTGTTGGAAGTGAACAGCTGGGGCCCCTGGCGTCCCGGTGCCAGGAGCCCTGGCTAGAATGAGTTGCTGCGGTTGCTGGAAGTGGGCGTCAGGGGGCGCTGGCATCCCGGTGCCAAATGCCCCTACTGAAGTCAGCTGATGTGGCTGCTGAAAGTGTACAGCTGTGGGCGCTGGCATCCCAGTGCCTGGGGCCCTGTCTAGAGCGAGCTGCTGTGGTTGCTGGAGGTGGGCAGCACGAGGCCCCTGCATCCTGGTGCCAAATTCCCCAACTGAAGCCAGCTGCTGTGGTTGTTGGAAGTGAACAGCTGGGGCCCCTGGCGTCCCGGTGCCAGGAGCCCTGGCTAGAATGAGTTGCTGCGGTTGCTGGAAGTGGGCGTCAGGGGGCGCTGGCATCCCGGTGCCAAATGCCCCTACTGAAGTCAGCTGATGTGGCTGCTGAAAGTGTACAGCTGTGGGCGCTGGCATCCCAGTGCCTGGGGCCCTGTCTAGAGCGAGCTGCTGTGGTTGCTGGAGGTGGGCAGCACGAGGCCCCTGCATCCTGGTGCCAAATTCCCCAACTGAAGCCAGCTGCTGTGGTTGTTGGAAGTGAACAGCTGGGGCCCCTGGCATCCCGGTGCCAGGAGCCCTGGCTAGAATGAGTTGCTGCGGTTGCTGGAAGACGGCAGCAGGGGGCGCTGGTATCCCGGTGCCAGGTTCCCCTAGCGTTGTCCTCGGAGGTGATGGAGTCGGATAATTGCAGCGACGGCAATGTAATGTCTACTGTCCTTGAATTTCCTATTCCTCTCTTTTCTGATGAAGGAGGTGGGTTAGAAGACACGGATAATTCATCAGGTGAATTATAGTGGTCTTGTATGTTGAGGAGAGATGAGCCGGACGGGATACGGACCATGGAAGAGACAGTGTGGAGGCTTGCTGGACTTACTCGCTTCCTGAATGGCTTTTGGATTACGGAAAGCTGGATCTCGGGCACGGAGGCGGTGGAGAAGTTCTCAGCTTCTGTTGCTGGGTCTGCTGGCGTCGGTTGATGGAAACTTTGGACGAGGTCGTACTGATTTGTCCGCATAAATCATCGTCCGATGGGGATAGTGAGACGAAGTCCATGCTGGAGATGAGGTGAGTGGATCGATGAAGTTGTTCGTGGGGTAGATAACGTTGCTCGTGGATAGCTTTCTGAGTGTGCTTGAGACAAGCGCCGTATGCGAGAGCGAAAGAGGGGGAGAAAGTTAGGTGGGTATTTATAGGAATGCTGGAAGTGTGTCAGTTGAGGTGTGGTCCTGCTCCTGAAACTCTGCTAGAAAGCTCCAATAAAAAATCAGTTGAAAAGTTAAACTTCATGGAAATGTTGTGCAGCACACTGGATGACACCTCAGATCAAACACCCCTTTTGTTGATTCCCACAGAGAAAAAATGCACATGCAGTTGATAAAAATGCCAAATTGTCCAATCAGAGCTCAATATATTTATAACATGCTTGGGATATGTGGATATGTCTATCCTTGTATTTGCATATGTGAATGCACTGTGAGGCATATGTTAAGTACACTGTTGGCAACTGATCAAATAAGGATGGAGGATCAGAGGAACACATTTTTAAAATTCACACCTACACTTAAAAGTGCGTTTTTTTGTTGTTGTGACATTTCTGTTTGTGTGTTCTCAGGTACAGTACAATCCATTTTCACATTCATTTTTCTATAAAAGTTACCATACAATATGTGAAATGAACTTTGCCTTATATGTGAAGGAAAATGTTGACAGTAGTATTTACAGTCAGACTATTGCCGATTTTCAACACATTCCAATCAAGACGTGGCAACGGCCTGCCTACCACCGATCATCACCTACCATTGAAGTCGAAATCATTATGGCTGTAATGTCTGTGCTTGTGTATGTATATAGAAATATATACTGTGTGCCCACAGTGTAATACCCTGGCTGACCACACTGGGTGCCCTGCTCTTTCAAGTCTCCACATCTAGTAATCCTGTTAGGCCTTCACACCAGGAATTCCATTCAGTTAGGACTCAAGTCAGCCCTGAGGTTTGTACCGAGCTGCACTACATCTTGGGCTGACAAAAGCACAAACGGGCTGCAGACTGGGGCCAGGCGAGGGTAGGAAGGCATGCTGGGACCGATTGCGTGAAGGATATGTGTAGGGTGTCCTACCCAACTGTATCCAGTTATTAGAGATGTTTAGGTTGCATTTAATGTCAGGTTGTTAACATTGCTTTTGCTTTGAATGTTTCTTAATGTATACAGTACAGTCCTCATTTTACTGCAGCCAGTTTGACTTGTCATAGTAGGAAACACACAAGTGTTAATGTTAACATTAATGATGGCTCTGTTCTATTCAAATGTCCCAGTAAGCTATGACAGCTATTATGTACACCTATATGTACACTCAGTCAGCCAGTTAGGAGGCCTCCACTGTGCCAGCATGCATATCAATACATGTAATGTATAGCCTGTTTCCTCTTGCTGCCTGTAGAGACACACTATTGGAACCGATAATGCACAATAAGACAGTGCACCACATCTGTCACACACTGTACATTCATGCATAGACTCAGAAAAGAGCCATAGACACTGTACAGTGTGTGTGACGTTTCCTTGCTCCCAGTCAGAGGCCCATGTAATCTCACCTGGCCTGTGCCTCTGACCCACCTCTTATCCTTTTCCCCTGACATTCCAGAGGGACAAAGGGTGGAGCTGAGGGGGCCACAGCTGAAACCAGAAACAAGACAACCCCCCTCCCTCTCCCTTTCTGCATGAATCACCTTTTTGCACTGAGCACTTCATGGTCCATCCACTCTTCCAGGTGCAGCAGCTTAATTGGATCACGGTTTCAGATGTCTGACGGAAATCACGCTACATTGGAATTCTTCTGCTCTCTATCCACGAGAGAGAGACTAACCTCCTGTGTTTCCTCTGCAGTTCTCAGTGTGTGTGCAGCATAATTAAAACCTCAGCATCACCACAGGGAACAGAACCAGGTTTATTGCCAAGTAGGTTTTCACATACTACCATTGCCTTGGTACATTGGTGCATAACAATAAACAACAAACATAGTGAGTAGAAAATATAAAAAAAGATAAAGCAAGTCAAGAGGCATACAATTTGAAATGACAATAAAATATGAAAAAACAATTAAAAACAATATGTAGTTGGGTGCAGAAATGTTCAAAATATTGATGTAAAGTTCTTCTGATTCTGACATGTCCCCCTCACCTTTATATGTTTGTCAGGTTGATTTTCTCTCCTAATGTTGTCCTCTGACTGTTCAAGTCCAGATGATCTGAGCTGGTAGAAATGTTGATACACTCTTCTGAGTCTCTTCAGTTACTACAGAACACTCAAAGCAGAGAGCTTAATAAGCAGCAGCCTGTGGAGCAGAGAGTCCTTGGCTCTTTATTTTTGCCCTGGGAACCAGGATTAAAACATTTCAGGAAGTCCTGCAGTTAGGGCAAATAAGACCAGACAATAAAAAATAAAATACCCAACAATAATCCATCCATTTTCTATACCGCTTATTCTCAGAGGGTCGCGGGGGGGCTGGAGCCAATCCCAGCTGACATTGGGCGAGAGGCGGGGTACACCCTGGACTGGTCGCCAGTCAATCACAGGGCTAACACATAGAGACAAACAAAACAAAAGAGACAGACAAACATTAACACTCACACCTGTGGGCAATTTTTAGAAATGTCTTTGGAGGGTGGGAGGAAGCCGGAGTGCCCGGAGAGAACCCACGCGGAGAACATGCAAACTCCACATAGAAGGGCCCCAGTCGGCCGATGGGTTTGAACCCAGAACTCTCTTGCTGTGAGGCGACAGTTAACAGCTAACCACTGCACCACCGTGCGAAAAACAGAATCAACTTTTGGAGAAACACAACCCGACGTCATGCTGTGGCAGCCAATCACGCCGGCGATCAGACCGGCAGACGCCCAGGTGAAGGAGAACTTTGTTTACCTGTAGCATTGTAGCATTAGCTGTTTACCTTAATATTCCACTGTTTACTGAGCAACTGTGAAGATGTGATGATGCCGCCGTGATGACTGTACATCAGCTGTTCAACCCTGCCACGAGGGAGAACAAAGACGTTAATCGCTGTGCAGTCACTTGGCTTGTATCAGTCTTCAAGCTGGGATTGCTGGTTAGTATGAGACACTCCCACACCACTGCACAACCCTGTGTTGAATCGCCGCAATGCCTGATTTTGTCTGAAAGCGGCCTTAGGCCGTATTCAGACAAAATCATTCATTTGAACCGGGGTACTGCGTTCAGGCTGCGGCAGTGGGGATAGACTTTGAAGGACCAAAAACAAATATTGGGACATCCAGCACTTTATTTCTGACAGACAAGATAATGATTGAGGAAAGTTGCCTTCTTCTCTGGTTTTTGATGGGGCATACATTTCTGTGTAATCTGCATAACACTGGTACTGAATATTGTGTTGAAGTATGACATGTCCCAGTGGCAGCATGTATACACAGAACAACCGATGGCCATGGATGGAGCCTTGGAGGTTGTTGGTGACAGCCTGAAAGGAATACCTGCAGACACTACTGAGGGCTGGAAAAAGGTACATCTGAATATGTTTTTCGGGTTAATAAAAATCATTTAGTTCATATTTGTATTTACAGTTAGGCCTTATACTGTTAAAGACACTATGAAAATGATCTGGGATCCCATGAAGTTGAAATTAATCAGGCCACAACACAAGTCGATTCTTAGACTACAACCTGGAATCTGGCCTGAGACAAAAGAAGACCCAGTTTATATAGTATGGAGTCAAGTAACTCCATGGGACAATAGTCCACTACATTCTTTGTCCCGAGTGAAAAACATCAACACAGTCGAAGTCAGTGGTTCACAACCTTTTTAGTTCAGATGAACTAAAGCACCCCTTCCAAACGTGTTCCAAAACTGATTTTAAACTTTTAACTATATAAAAGTGTTAAATAAATGTTACAACTTTTTTCATACAATGGAATTGGCATTGTTTACGTTAGTGAAATTAGCATTTGTACTACTACTACCTAGAGTGGCAGAAGCTGAACATTTCAAAACTGTATCCATTACTTTTGACCATTTGTAGTTACTTTTTAACTATTTCAACTGTTTATTTCTTTCTTTTAGCCAGCTGTTCAGACTTCTCTGTTCGCTTGCTAACTAGTTCTCATTTGCTCTGCAACAAAGCGGGATGTTACAGCTGACTAAATATTGGTATTATTAAAAATCATAATTAAAATATTTGGAAATAAGTTGGGCTACTTCTCCCTGGCAACTGCAGCAGCAGCTCCACAGCAGCAGCTCTGTCTGTGTGGACACCACATGCTGCGAGCCGTTCAGTGAGGTAGCCGTCATGCACAGGTAGAGGTAGGCGCTGTGGCCCAGGCATAAGTCTGCTATACTGACTATATCTGAGGCTGCATGAAGACTACAGTCCTGGAAAAAATAAAAGACTGGGACTACAGACAAGTACAAAAAACAGCTAGGGCTTTAAAAGCAGACAGCGTCTGTCTGTTATATAAAAAATATACAAGTACAAGTCGAAATTTTATGAGAAGAAAATCCAAATTAGAGAATAAGGTGCATCCACCACCAGCAGCAGCAGCAGCAGTATAGGCTACATCTGCTGTCTGTTGAGTCAGTTGCATTTTCTGTGTGGCTCCTCATCTTTCAATATTTAAATATGAAAATAAATGTTACAGTGTAAATAAATAGAAAATAATTATCTAAACGATGTCCGAGACCCCCTCTGTTTCACACACACAGTATACATCCATGAAATATAGCCAGAGAAACAAGCCTTAATGGTGACAAGCGTGGGTACAATGGATGCAGCTGTACAGGTTGTAGAAATGCTACCACAGCTCCTGAGTCAACTAGAAATTACATTGTGGGCCCAATACATCTCTTGCTGCTGATTGGTTTGGAATAACAAACAAAAGAATGCTGAATGAGTGAAGTGAAGTGAAATGTAAATTCAGTCAGATTTTAAGTAGACTAAATGAAATGACAAAATGAGAAGACAACACTTTTAAAAATCCCTTTTCCTGAATCTGGGTCTATTCTTCTTTATTTCATTAACTACAAATGTCTGACAATAGTTATTTACCCCCAGTCCAGCTGTAATCTCCCCCCACCCCAGCTCCCACTGAAACTGCTTACAGAGAGCATGTGGGTACAAGCATCTCATGGATCAGTAAGCGGGTCACCATTAAATGAACACCATCACAGGTCTTAGGTCATGGAGGGAAGCTAATCCCTTCTTGGAAAAAGGATTAGAAATGACACTTGAGGGTAGAAAGCCTGCGAAAGCTACAGGCCATCCTGGAAAGAGGAGAAGGCAGAGGAGAAGGTGAGAAGCTTTTCTTTCTGTTACTGATGTTGTTTCCACACTAAGACATTAGCTAAGCAGCGAAGTGGCTGCTCACACGAACACACTGTGAAACCAAATGCCTATGTTCAGCAAAGTCCACTTCATTTTGTCCACAGAGTCCACTTGGATCACAGAATGTAGATAGGAAGCCCAGATATTAATCTGGGACCCAGTCACATGTAGCTGGGCGGGCTCATGTTCCCATATACATCTAGCAGGGGACTCACTCAGTTCAAACTGGAACCTTTAACAGTTATTGAGTTAATGAGAGATTCTGTCCATGAAAATCACACAAACGTCTGTAACAAGGGACAACCACTGACAACGTGTTTGACTTAAGACCCATTTACACCAAACCAGCAACAGTATTCAATTCAATTCAGTTTTATTTATATAGCGCCATATCATAACAAAGTTATCTCAGGGCACTTTTTCATATAGAGCAGGTCTAGACCGACTCTTTATATTTACAGAGACCCAAAAGTTCCCACCATGAGCAAGCACTAGGCGACAGTAGCAAGGAAAAACTCCCTTTTAACAGGTAGGCTCTGGGTGGGCGGTCATCTGCCTCGACCGGTTGGGTTGAAGGGGGAGGGGGGGAGCGGGAGATAGAGAGCAGGAGGAAAGAGAACATACAGCAGCACAGTACAGTTCCACATAGAGATGTAAAGTAATAGTTGTGGTAATGGTATTGATGTTAATATTAATAGAAATAATACTAATAGCAATATTATAATAGTAATACTAATAATAAGAACAAAAGCAGTAATGGCAGCAGTGGGTGCAGAGCAGGAACATGGGGGAAGCAGGTGGCCTGCAACCATAGATCCAGACTCTACAGCTCCGGAGGCAGAAATACCTGCAGAAAGCAACAGAAGGAGAGAGAGAGAGAGGAGAGAAAGCACACAACTATGGGAAGAAGTTGAGTTAGTAACAAGCATTGATGGGATATGAGTGCGTACAGATGGAGAGGGAGAGGAGGAGACAGGAGCTCAGTGCATCATAGGAAGTCTCCCGGCAGTCTAGGCCTATAGCAGCATAACTAAGGGGTGGCTCAGGGGTCACCTGAGTCAGCCCCACTTTAAGCTTTATCAAAGAGGAAAGTCTTAACCCTACTAAATGTGAGGAGGGTGTCTGCCTCCGTACACAAACTGGATGCTGGTTCCACAGGAGAGGAGCTTGATAGCTGAAGGCTCTGGCTCCCAATCTACTTTTAGAAACCACAAGGAACCCTGCATTCTGGGAGCGCAGTGCTCTAGTTGGGTAATAGGGTACTATGAGCTCTTTAAGATATGATGGTGCCTGACCATTTAGGGCTTTGAAGGTGAGGAGAAGGATTTTACATTCTATTCTGGATTTTACAGGGAGCCAGTGTAGAGAAGCTAATATTGGAGAAATATGATCTCTTTTTCTGGTTCTTGTCAGTAAACGTGCCGCAGCATTCTGGATCAACTGGAGAGTCTTAAGGGACTTATTGGGGCAGCCTGATAATAGAGAGTTGCAATAATAATAAACCTAGATGTAACAAATGCATGGACTAGTTTTTCTGCATCTGTTTGAGACAGGATGTGCCTGATTTTTGCAATGTTACGCAAGTGAAAAAAGGCAGTCCTTGAAGTTTGTTTTATGTGGGAGTTAAAGGACATAGCCTGATCAAAGATAACTCCAAGATTCCTTACGGTGTCGCTGGAGGCCAGGGCAATGCCACCTAGAGAAACTATATCTTTAGATAATGTGTTTCGAAGGTGTTCGGGGCCAAGTATAATAACTTCAGTTTTGTCTGAGTTTAACATCAGAAAATTGTAGGTCATCCAGGTTTTTATGTCCTTGAGGCATGCTTGAAGTTTAGCTAATTGATTGGTTTCATCTGGCTTGATCGATAAATATAATTGGGTATCATCTGCATAACAATGAAAATGTATGGAGTCCTTCCTAATAATATTGCCTAAAGGAAGCATATATAAGGTGAATAGAATTGGGCCAAGCACAGAACCTTGTGGAACTCCGTGACTAACTTTGGCGTGCATGGAGGATTCATCATTAACATGTACAAACTGATATCGATCTGATAAATAGGATTTAAACCAGCTTAGTGCGGTGCCTTTAATGCCAATTAAATGTTCTAGTCTCTGTAATAGAATGTGATGGTCAATGGTATCGAATGTGGCACTAAGATCTAACAAGACAAGTACAGAGACAAGTCCTTTGTCGGTTGCAATTAGAAGGTCATTTGTAACTTTCACCTGTGCTGTCTCTGTGCTATGATGCACTTTAAATCCTGACTGAAAATCCTCAAATTGCTTATTCCTGTGTAGAAAGTCACACAACTGATTGGCAACTGCTTTCTCAAGGATCTTAGAGAGAAAAGGAGGGTTAGATATAGGTCTATAATTTGATTTAATTTTCAAAACCCCTGGATCAAGAGTGCTCTTTTTTAGAAGAGGTTTAATTACAGCTACTTTAAAGGACTGTGGCACATAGCCTTTTAATAAGGACAGATTGTAACACAGAAGCACCGGTAACCGGAAATGAGACAATACGTTCACGTCAGCACGTCCAACCCTTTCATTTTCAATGTATCTGTAGAATATGTCACAGACATGACAAAAACATAAATATTCTTCTTAACTCAACACTTACAATTGAGCACACGCCTCTTAACCCTTTCCTGTCTAAACTAAAATGATATAAATTATATGAAATTAATATAAATATAAATGAAATTTATAATGAAATGAAATGAACTACTCCCTCACTACGATGTACTTGCATAATTCTTGTAATTTCTGGATTTTATCCACATGGTTGAATGCACTTCGTTGCTCAAGATAAAAGCATCAAGCAATGAGGAAACAGGAGTTTTTGATGAAAACCGGGGTTTTTATTTACCCAAAAAATGCAAAAACATTATAACCAAGAATGTGATAACTAGCCCTATAAAAGAGTTCACCGCAACTTAACAAGGTGTTAACTGAACAAAACTAACCTCTCACAATGACACATGAGGGAACATGTAGGCTATAGTGGCTTGCCCAAACCAAATAACACACAAGGGGTAAACAAGATGGACACCAACTACAACTAAATACAATGCAAAACTAACTAAACCCAAATACACCCCATGACAGGCAGCACATGGTTTGGCCCGATGAGCTGGCTCCAGGATTTAAGAGTCCTCAGCCACGCCTTTTGCTCCACCAGGAAGGGACCTCCCCCAACAACTACGGTAACTCAAAGACAAAGAAACAAATGATAAATAAAACAGACAATTGCCTGTGTAACCCTACAGTGTTAAAATGGGTGCACTTAATTTAAACAATGTAAGGCTAAAAGCAAATAAACAGATTTCAAATCAAACAAACTATGTGATGTTATAGTTTAGGTGTGGTTGACTGCAAATGAAATTCACCTGTGTAGGTAGCAAACTAATGAGGTGAGAGAGTATGAATTGGGCTTATATTACAATGTGTGGCTGTGTCCATCACAGTAACACTCTTCAGAGATGGGCTCTCGTGTCAGATGTGAATGTCTTTGACCTTTCTCCGGTCGTCCACTGACTCCTGGTGAATGACCTTTGACCACAGTGGTGTTCCCAGACAGCTGATGCCTGTTTCTGGTGTGCATTCAGTCTCTTGTACAGGGTCCTTGTTGTTTCAGTGATGTGTAGTGTTCCCGACAGCTGTCACATCATTATGTTGTCATAATGATGTCATACACCACGCCAGTCTTCCTCTCAGGGGTCTTTAGGGCGCACCAGCAGAGACCTGATGGTGTTGAATGGTTTGTGGACCTGACAGTGTCCTCACCACTGATCTTTGATCTAAGTGGTGGTTAGAGTTCAAATGAAGACGCTGGTCTGTGTGTATAGAAAACAACTGGAAAGAGACTGCGTCCTGTCTGGCCTTACTGTCCATACTGGAGTAGTGCAATCTGATGAAAGTGTCGTCCACGTAACATACCAGTATGTATCTGTACTTACCACCTGTAACCACGTGTCCAAAATTCCTTACTTAGGACACGTGATAAAAACTAAACCATCTCCATGACAACTGAGCAACTCCATCCGCTGAGGAAGGACACAAGATGTGGGTGAAAGCTTCAGAAACAAAAAGTAAGTTGGACCTTGTGTTGAGAATATTTTTGTGAAACTGTGGTTTTCAAAGTCAAGAGTGAACCTTCAGCTCAACAGTAGTGCTTATAATAATACAATGCTTAGGTGATGATGGAAAGGCCTGTGACCAGATGTCATTATCCACACATAGTATCAGATACACATCGGATGATTAGTAACTAATGAGTGAGCTTTGCTAGTGTAGCCTGCGCAGCCTGGTCCTTAAAAACAATAGAGCCACAACACAAAAGAAGGGATGAGTGTTAACTGAGGTTGTGACTATCATCATTTGTTTTCATTCCCCCCCTTAAGAATAAGAGAAGTCAGCAACATCCTCCTCCAGGAAACTCTTATCTGAACTGCTGCCTGTGCTGATTAAGTGTCCCAGATGAATCACTACGAGGTCTGCATTTAGAATACACTGGCAGCTTTATTGTCTCCATCAGTCTGCAGTATGAAAAATCAACCATCAGTGGAAAATCAATGACTACAGCAAACACAAGTACAACAACATGACACGAACGTGTTGCACAGTGAATGATTTGAGTTGATGTTCACATTTAAAAAACTTCATCTGTAACATGAAAACTCAACTTGTGAAACATTTTGGCTTTGTGTTAATACAAAAGCCTGAACTTGTCAAATATTGCCTGATACAACAAGATGAAACACGTCTTAGCCCTTGAACTATTCTCACAGAATCATTTACAACTGTTGACAGAACAAAACAATATGAAAATGAGATGGAGTGAGAGGCAGAGGCAGAGAGAAAACTCTAAAGCCTCCAGCACAATAACACTGGAAATACAGACGCAGCGTGTTCTCACTGGCACGCCGCTGAGTGATGGATGAGATATGTGTCATAGGTAATCCAAAAACAACTCTGGGAGTGCAGTGGAAGACATTAAGTTAAAGGTGTACAGCACTGATTCCATAGCCTGTGTCCAGAGGACAGCTTGGTATTGAGGTGCAGTGTAATTAGTATGTGAGGTGCACCTGTTGTCATGAGAAGAGACTGCACACCAACATGAATGATCTTCATCAGTTTTACATTAGCTTGTACTCAAAACATATCCATCACACCTGCCTTCAAGCTTGTCCAATGAAGCTACTGGTCATACCAGACCAAGTCAGGCTGCTGCTTGTTTATGAACTCAACTTTCCAGTTACTTCTTCTTGAAGGTAGACAATGTTAAACTGCTTAGAAGTGAACACATGGGGTTAACACAGAGAACCTGACATGGCTCTCAAAGTTGTTCTCTCTTTATCATTGCACACATGACAGTTTGTCACATCACAGCTACATTTTCATAGAGACAGACTGAACCCCAATAGAAACCTACAGCCTATAGCTGCCCCTGAAAATGTAAAAGTTAAGGCAGGAGACAAATGGGTTACGGGGTGCAGGTGATGGTGCTGGAGGGGAGGTCAGGGGCTCAACACTCCTCTGGGGAGTGTGAGTATCTGTCCATTTCATGGACATGCAGCCATTAGTTTTCAGTGAGCCAAACAAGGGAAATTGTCAAGGGGAAATTGTGACCTGATGGTGGTCCTATGACAAAGGTCATGGGGTCATTAAAAATCAATTCTCAACACCAGGCCTGTTCATTTATTGAGATAACTTGCCCTGGACTACTGCTCACTGCAGGTAAACTTTGCTCTCTGCGTCAATCAGGGAAGAAAGGGTTGGAAGTATATGGACTCCTGTGTGTGTTATTGCCTGCACAGAAGACTGCTGTTGCAGATTGTGAGCTTCTGTTTAGACATTACTGTGCCAAGTTATTGCACCAAGCTTTAAAGGCCAAGTAACTTTCAAAGGAATCTGTGCTTTCTGGCTTTGTAGAAATACGTTTATGGGGTTAAGATCAGCCGCACATTGAACTGTTAGCTCAGTCCTTTCAGAGGTTCAACACGCCTCTTACAGAGATTCCACCATTTGCTTTGGATTGTGGGAATTCTGTTGCCATTTTGTCAGTTGGGAAGATGTGAACCTTTGACAGGAGCAGCTGAAAACCATCCAAAGCAGCCTGGGCTGGAAGCAATGATGTGAATATCTGAACATTGATGAACTTACACATGCACTCATCAGGTGGTGATGCAGCAGAGATCATCCCTGCTGAAACACATTCAAATTATTCAGGAAATAAGGGAAACCTCATGTTTATGTTGAAACAGGAAAGAGAAATCTAAATTACCTGGAGACTGAAGAGGAATTCTTTGTGTTTGTCAATCATGATACGACTTTTTTGAATCATTTGTCAAATGACTGTGGTGCATTGTGTGTGTTCTTGCCATAATAGCCAGCAAACTGTCAACCAGTCCTTGATCTCAGCTCTGTAACTCTGCATCATGAACACCAAACTGTCACCTACAGCTAACATTTCACACATTCACTTCTCTTACAACAACAGTCGATATAAAAATAAATACTATGTATATGTACACATGCATTCAATGACATACAATATTATCAAACATGCAACATCAAATCCTAAATACTTAAACAAGACACAGTCTCTTTACTTGCAAGGGCAATGTTTGTCTTTAAGCATTATTGAGTTTTCTGACACACAGCCTTGTTAGATTATTGCCTCGCTGAGTTGTTTTTGCAAACAATGCATGCTTACACATCCAGCAGACACAGAGTAACATAATCATCCTGCTGAAGCTGGGACAAAACAGTACAACAGTGGGTTAATGCCTGCTGAAAATGTGCCGTACAACTAAAACTAAGAGCTAAAAGAGGCCAAAACGTTCGGTAGAGTTGAGGGACTGTGAGAGTAGAATCCAACCAGTAGAAGTCCTGTGGTCCACTGACACTGATTTGTAGGCCTCCTTGAAGTATCTGACTGTGTCTTCACTTTTCAAACACCATTTGAGATGATGATGGAGACGATGAGTGACAAAGTCCATGTGTGGCTTTGAGAAAGTCCCTCAGTGCTGCTGAGTGGCGAGGTGGTGGTAAAGATGGCGTCTGTTTCGTTCCAGGGCATCGGTAAGTTACAGATGTTTCCCTCACAGCAGGCTGTGCACACCTTGACAGGAAGATACACATCAGAAACAATGCTAAGTCCCACAGCACAGTGGTGATGAAACAGCATGTTAGCTTGGCTGCCTGTGTGTGAACGAAACTAAGCCCTTTTATTACGGACTGTATCAAAATGACTGGGATTATTACTATTTTCTACACTCTCCAATATCTCAAATAATTCAACAGCATTGGTACAACTTGAAAATATATATGTGTATAGATATAAAGCAGTCCATTATTTGATCTCTAATTAGGCAATAAAAAAAAGAATTAATACAAGATGTCCATCTTGTTTCCATCCATTAATAAATAAACTAATTAATACACTACATTTTATTAATTAACTTTTGAAAGAGCAAAAAAAAAAAAGATTATTAAAATAATTTACAAATGAATATATGAATCCAACAATAAATAGGGTTTATAAAAACAACATAAAACAATCAATAAATACATAATTTAAAAATGAATACCTTTATTAATAATGACATTTCAAAATCAATTTGAAAATGCAATTTAAAAAAAGAAAAATAACAGTATTCACAAATTGAATTAAGAGTTGTTATGACCCTGGGTTATGTGTGTGTGGAGTGCCTGATTGTGATGGTGTGGTCCCTCCCTGCCTGAGGGTGGTGCTGTTCAATGTTCTGTTTTTTTAGTATGTTCAGTTCCAGGTGGTGGCTGGTGATTGGGCGGGAGACTGATGGCGTGATTGGACGGGAGACTGATGGCACCTACTTTAAATAGGCCTCTGCCCAGGCTGACGGGACTCCTTCTTTTTGCCTGGCTCCCAACCAGACTGTGCTGTGCTGTGCTGTGCTGAACTGCCATTGGATTTATAGCCATATCTTCGTGCTAATGTGTTAACTACTGGGTTTATGTAAATACAGTTAAAAGAGCAGTCCGGGTATCTGTAGGGGAGAGAAGCTGTTTTTGTTTCTACCATTGTTTTCTCCTGTTTTATGTTAGGGAGTTAGGTAAGATCCCTGTATTTCCTTTCCTGTTTCTTTGGGTTAGGTAATTTAGTTGGATTTTCATAGATTGTTTTATTTGTTGTTTTGGCTGTGCTCTCCCTGACGTCAACTATACCCTGTGAATAAATCACTTCTGTTTGGACTACATCCGTTGTGGCACTGACCGTCTTTGGGAGCAGGGAAAAGGAGTGAGTCACTTTCTTTATGTTGTGCACCGGTTTACCCCTAGGCCGGTCGTAACAGAGTAGAGGTTTTAATCAGGCATTTGAAAGGGCAACTCCTTTTCCCCGTTCCTTTTGCTTTGCCTCTAGCTTTGCTTCTTCATTCAGCATTTACATGACCCTTTGGGCCCAGAAGCCCCAACATGTGCACAGCTCATAGTCTTCACAGTAAAAGCTCTGTTGTTATACCCGTGGTTTGGTAGTTTGTAGTACTACTGCAGTACAATGTTATGTTTAAATAATGTTCATCACAATGATGATCGTGAATGTTTTAAATGGGCTTCCTGGAAGGAATGGAGAAGTTGGCTTGCTAATGTTAGCTCTCTGTTAAATGTTTTACTGTCACAGTGTAGTAGTTCAATCATCATCTAGGTGTATATAGTCATGTATGTGTTGCATTTGTTGTTTTTGGTTATTTTCTATCTTGTTTGTCTCTTGCCTCAGGCTGATATCACAGCAACTTCTCATCTGAGCTGATTGATGGAGAAATTCAACTGAAGCAGGGTCAGCACTATTTCCCACAGGTGCAGATGCTAATCTTTGTGCCTGTCAGTGACTGTTAGACTGTGTGCTGTGGACAATGAAGACTGCAACTCTGAGCATTGCACCAGACTCTAACAAACACCTGAGAGGGCCCATTAGGATCTTGGAAAGGTACTCAATTGTGGGCCTGTTGAGCATTTCACCCAGCCAGAAGAAAAGTGACAAGCAAAACCTCACTGTTTATGTCATGGACTTGAACACAAAGGTGCCACGTGACGATGAAACTGAAAAATTCTACATCTAACACATAAGACATCTAAATGACAGACAAACCAGACCTGAGTAAACCTGGGTGTGTGAGTGGGCACTGGGCAGCTCACACTTGGATTTTTTGTTCATCTGGTTTCAATTCCATGCTCTTTAAAATGGAAATCTAGAAAGCATTTCTCCAAAAGTGGAACAATACAAACTGCCTGTCCAATTTCCTGATTAAAACCTGTACTCTTAATGCAACTTGGGAATTAAAAACTGCATTTTTTAAATGGTGCAATTATTGTTTTATTTGTTTTCATAAACCTTTTTAATTTGAACTATTTATTATTGATGGATTCATCAATCAATCATCAATGAATGCAATACTTAGTAATTTAGTCTATTGATTTATGGATTCATTCATTCTTTTGTAAAATCTTTTGATTATTCCTATTGTCCAGTTAGATATCAATGAATGGATGACTTTATTTACATGACACCTGTGTTCCTCCGTATGTTAAGCCTTTAAGTCCTCCTCTGTGTTTTTCTTCTTGTTCCTTCATTGTGATGTTTGACCTTCACTGTGCACAATGACGTCTGTAACTCTCAAGATCCATGTGTATTCTGTGTTTCTCAAAACTGAAACATTGGTTCTGTTAGCTGATGGTAATGGCAAAAAATAAAGGGAGACCAGACTGTTTGCATCTTCATATGGCAAAGTGTAAAAAAAGCTCCTCCTCTGCTCTCCCAAAAAAGTCAGCCTACCCTCAGACTACTACGTTACATGAACACTGCCCCAAAATCATTTGAGTCCCTTAGCTTTACTGAATTCCCATTACAGGCATCACATTTCATTTATTGGAATGGAGGCAGAAACCTGATAATAAGTAATATTCTTTGCCAGTACAGATATTCCACACTCCCCACCTTGTTTCCTTCATGATCCATTTCAGTGCATCCTGTGGAAAGACAGTCCTCCAGGGCCACACAGCGTTTGGTCACTGACACACTGTCTCCCTCAACATCTATTGTGTGGCGCGTGTAGCAGTACTTGGCTTCTGAAAAACATGGAAATTCAAGCACAAACACAAATAACAAATAACCACAGCACTTGTGATTGTGCCTATGTGGGAGTTCAACTGAGAATGCTTTTCATGAAAACCACTGTGCTGCCTTAGCCATATCAAATGTAAGAAAGCTCCATAGCTGTGTCTCAATTCAGGGGCCGCATCCTTCGAAAGCTGCATTTGAAGACCGAATGCGTCACGTGGCGCGACAAGGCCGTCCCATTTCGAAGGCTCCATCAAATGCAGCCGAGAAATGCGGACTTCTTTTCCCGGATTTGGAGGATCCAACGGCTGGATCCTTCGCGGCCCAACATATCCCAAGATGTATTGCGCGCAGGAGAAATGGCGTGCGCAAACGTACCATCTAGAGCGGCCGAGGAGGAGTACACTTTTAAGTATTGGGTTTCAATTCACTCGAACAGCTAACGATACAAATGTTAAAACCTAAGGGGCCTTAAAACCTAAAATTTTCGTTAAAATAATAGGCTAAGTTACATGACGTTAGGGATGCTAACTGACATTGCTAGCTACTCGGAGCCGCCGCACTTAACATTACTGCATTAAGAGGTTCAAAGGTTGACTTATATCTTACCGAGATTGTGGCGATTTTATAGATCATTTATACTTCATATTACATAAATACGTGTACCAAAGTGAACAAATTTAGACAGGTTGTGACCCCGCTTGGTTTTCAGACAGAGTTGAATATCAATTTCAAAGTCCACCACAAACGTTGGGATTGATTACACGGCTAACTTGAACTTGGTTATTTTGCTAATCAAGCTGATTTTGTTTGGTGGTGTGAAGCAAATCTTGCTCTAACATTTCGTTTTGTTTTAGGGAGCAAGGAGCATACTGCTCAATTTATTCAGCTGAGGGGGGAGAAGGATAACCTCTTCACAGGGGCAAAGAACTCAGCAAATGTAGCTTGGAGGTAAGGCAACAACAGCCTATTTGTAACATCTCCTTTTGACCATCTTGTACTTAAGGTTACAGTTCAATTAGCCCTCATCCTATACAAAGCCCATAATAAAAGGCAACCAGTAGATGGGGCAATACCCTTTTTCTGTGGGGTTTTTTTTGGATGCAAGCTGTGACTATCACCTTTTTTTTTTAACCCAAAATAGGGCATCCAAGTAAATCATTTCTCAGGGATTTTGTGTCTGTCCTACTGTGTTACCTTTTCCAATCTTCCCAAGTTTGCACCCCTTAACATGATTGATAAGTGTTTTCCTTTGCTCTTGTTTCCTCTCTGTGATTAGGACTATTCTGGAAGGTTACCCCCCTTCAAGCAAAAAACAAAACAAAAAAAGGGACAATTTAAAAAAGCTATACAAAGTATGTACATGTGATTTTGAAATTATATTTGTTTTAATCATGAAAGTTAATAAACACACTTTTGCTGAAATGTGTTTTGCTGCTGTTGTTGTTGTTAACTGATTTCCTCTGCCTTAAGATTGCAAGTGTCCAGGGTCAGGAGAGGGAAGAAGACATGAGGTTGCAGAGAGAGGCAGAGGAGAGGAGAGCACAGGAGAACACTTGACGTGTATTTTTCAGCACCTCCAGGGACTCCCTGCTCAGCCGAAAATCAGGTCGTGTGTCCTGCTGGTTAAAAAACCTGTCCAGCACAGGCACACTCAAGTTTATCCTGCAGTACAGGGGTCTTGGCTGGTTTAGGGAAAGGAGGAGAAAGAAAACTGTTAAACAATAGCTAGATATTAAGTATGGAGAGCTTAGATAGATAAGGCTTAAAGGCAGATAAGGTATTTCTATCTATCTGGGTTATTTAAAATCTGAAATTATGTTGTCAAAATTAAATGACATTAGCCATAAACTACGTTAACTGTTAACTAGCTAATGTTAACATTACTGTTGGCTAAAAGTACACAGCTTTTTGTGTTGGAAGAAGTACTCAGATATTTTATTTAAGAAAAATTAGCAATGCTACAGTATAAAAGTGTACTCTGTTACAAGTAAAAGTCCTGCATTGAAAAGTAAAAGTACAAAAGTATTGGCATAAACATATTGGCATCAAAATATACTTTACGTTACCAAAAGCAAAAGTGCATAATGGCCCATTTCAGAATATATATATATATATATATATATATGCTATATATATATATATATATATATATATATATATATATATATATATATATATATATATATATATATATATAGGATTATAATTATTGATCCATTAATGTATTATAATGTATCACTTTAATGTTGCAGCTGGTAAAGGTGGAGCTGATTTTAATTACTTTATATATGCCTACTGCTGGGTAGCTTAATCTATAATTATACATCATAATTTACAAGTTTATGAATTTATATTTTGTATTAATAATTGAATCTGCAAAGGTAACTGGTAACTACAGCTATCTGATTAATGTAGTGGAGTAAAAAATACAATATTTGTCTCCATTTCTTCCAAAATATGGAACAACAAAAAAATATTAATAAAATGTCTGGCTCCATTTTTACGATTTAGCTGTGATAGCTGTGTGCCGGTTGTCAAATGCAGCTGTGAAGGTTGCTAGGCGACGGGAGCGGAGCCTCATGACGCAAAGGTAATCTGGTGATGCAAACAAAAAATCCTCTGTAGACCAGACCGTCTCATTTAACAACACTCGGTTCGGCCGCGGATGTGGCCCCTGAATTGAGACACAGCTCATGTCTTCAACCACTAACACCTGGGGGAAATACCAATCATACAGTGTTACACAGAACATTCCAAAGGGTTTTGGTCTTTTTCCAACAAAGCCTGTTCTTTTTAAGAGGGAGACCAGGAGAAACTCAGCCACTGAGAAAGAGCCATACATCTGTCGCATTCTGCATGTGAAGGAGAGCTCAGTAGGCACAGCTCAGCAGTGGGATTTCTAGACCATCAAGCTCGGGGCAGCAGGTCCAGCAGTTCAGAGTGAGGTGGTGTTCATATGGATATCAATACTGAGATAAATGCAGCCAATCAAACAATGAAATGTATTAAGAAAAGAAAGAAACGTTAAGTCGCAGTCTGCAGTGATTTTACAGTTAATTGATGGTCAACTCCCTGTCCACTATTTGTTTGTTCCATTAATCAGGTATTGGGTTTATTAATAAAATCCCAATTGCTTAATTTTTGTTTCTAATAATTGTTTTTCAGTTATATAAAACTGTTTATTTAAGGCACGTTTCTTTCCACACAATAACCTTCCTTGTGGCTCTTGTAAATCCCATCTGTCCCGTGTTTATGCCTGGTCGTCGGAGGCCTACAATTTTCCTGCAAAACCAACTCACGTATGGCGTGACCTCAGTAAATCCAGCCCGATACATAATCAACCTCTGTTAACATGTCTCCTGTAGCCTGTTATTTGCACACTCCTCCCTTAAATGCATATGCAAAAAAAGAGAGGCGCACAAACTGACTCCAGTCTGCTGCATCTGTTTGAGACATACACCTCATGGGTTTGAAGCGGAATGCATCACATTTAAATGAAGACAAACTTCACAACAAATCCAGTGTCAACGTACAGACATTTATTCCATCTCTTTCTCATGAAATACATTAAAGGTAAACCTGTGGAGTTTCTGAACACTAGTGGTGCTATGGACATGACATGATACACACTCCCACCAACAGGTTCACACTATGTCACAAATGGTAGCAGTGCAGGTTTAAATATATTGAAAATGAAAAGGGGTTTCACATGTTGTATGAGGATGGAAATGTATTCAACACATTTATTAGGACTTGGCATTTTAAAGAAAAATAATGTGTTATTCTTCCCTCAAAAGTTACATAGTCTAACTTAAGATAGAAAAAAATATAGTGCAGACATTACTGCGTAAAACTTACCACGTGGGCAGTACAGGTCTGGTGCCCAGCGATTGCACTCAAAGTTGTCTCGTGCATCCTCACAGGTAAAGCACTTGAATCCACCAGGAAATGGAGTGGCTGGGAAAAGACAATAAACAAAACCTACTAAACATTCAGCACTAAACATACTTTCTTCCTGGTTAAGAAATGTAAAACTTGGTTAAGAGCATTGCTAGACTTATCAAGCTTTAACTTCCGCATATCACAAGCAAAGCATCCACTTGTTTCTTTGTATTACTATGCAATTCCACCACCTCTAAATTCAGCTCAAAGTAGACTGGCACATTTGGCAAAGTTCTCCCACACTACACTGCTCTTCTGCACCTCGCACTGGCTACCGGTGGCTGCTCCAATCGCATTCAACACACTGGTACATGCTTACCATGCTGCGAATGGCTCAGGCCCATCCTACATCCAGGATATGGTCAAACCATACATTCCAGCCCATCCACTACGCTCTGCTACTGCCAATCAGCTAGCTACTACCTCACTATGAGGGGGCGCCAGCTACCGCTCAACAAAATCCCCACTGTTTGCGGTCCTGGCTCCACTGGTGGAACGAGCTCCCCATTGACATCAGGACAGAAATCTCAGCAACTGACCAGGTAGTTGGTAACTGAAAAAACTCAATTTCATGGACGTACAGAAACAAGAAGAAAAAAAAGGACATGCGCCTTATCTTTTATCCTTTGAATAGGTTTGAGATCCGTGAGTGTGAACTGCCACATAAACACAGCACACCACCCTCATTTGTGGCAGCGCCTGTGTTGTACACCTGGCATACCATTGGAAGTTGCACTGAGAATAGAGCAAAGCCACTCTGCTGCCACTTTGGTGATTTTATCAACAGCAAATATTCAGCAATGATTGAAAAATGCTTAAAATGTAAATAAACTATTTGAATTAAACTCTCTCCAGCCAGTAGATGTGTTTAAACTTGCATCAAAGCAAATTTAAACAGCTTTAAAGCTGGGGTAGGCAAAATCTGTGCAACTTATGCAAAACCTTCCACCTCTCTCTCTGCTGCCTCGTATCACTCCGCTAAACCCCTCCCACCAAACCCACAACTTTGACAAGCAGCAGAAGGAATCAGTTGCCCTGCAAAAGCGTATCCCTCGTAGTGCTCACTCTCCATGGTCCCTCTTGCCGCAACTTGTCTTCTCAAAGACGCCCCTCCAGGGCCGCAGGCTTCAGATGCAGCTGCGACATCTAAAAGCGGGATGAGAGGCTAGTACACCACACACACACACGCCATTGTCCCCCCTCAAAAATTATTCCCCACTGTTAGTCATCATGCCTTTTTGCCACGTCGATACGAGCACCATGGCATCGAACATAATGAGCCCAAAGCTCCGTGTGGAGCCAGGACATGTTGCTGTAGGCAAAGGAGGTATTGGAAATTTATCACAAGTTGCAGGATTTTATGCAGGATTTTCCGCCATTGAATCAGGTTTTCACTATCTGAAAGGACATGCATGTGCATCTGCATTTCTGATTGGCCAAAATCTCCCGTCACAGGCTAGACTTTCTGAAGCCTGAAAACAGAGCCAAGAGGAGGGACTGAAGTAGAGGATTGCTCTCAGACCACTTGAATTACAATATGCTGAATGGTTATTATGACATTATTGCCCAATGACACCATAAAATACTGCCTACCCTACCTTTAAACAGAACTGAACTCTTTAGTTCAGGTTAAGTCAGGTTGCGTCCCACTGTCCCACAGTGATGCATACATGTCACTTGGATTCTCATAGCAGCACACAAGGAGGGGTTACAACCAAGAATGTTAGATCAGTTTGCTTATTAGGAGTAGAACTATTGATAAGTTGATTGACAGTGAGATACACCAATTGGTTCAAACTGAAGCCTCACTCAGTCAAAGGGGGTGGGACTGATAGGGTCAATTTCATGATTCATGAAGATTGTTTGTTTCAGAGCTTCCAAATCTTTCATTTCACTTTAAAGTTTGACTACATTTATAAGCTTGTTAATAGCAGCTTTTTACTCTCATGTCTATTAAAATATTGTCTACTTTTCGAGACAGTCTTTTATATCTTGCTATCAGGATTTTTGCAAATCTCTTTCTGTATTATTCAGTGCCGTCTTGTCTGCAGCAACAGAGACACTGGTTGTTTTCCATTCAGTCCTTGCTCCTCTGTCCTCCAGCCTGTGACCTGGAAAACCATCAAAGTCTGCCATTATCCAGGCCTAAAGACACAGGTATCTTCTTCATAATAAACACAACAATATGGTTCTCTGATTATCAGAAAGCTTACAAACAAGGTTTTCATGTTGTGCCCGCTATCTGTTGAGCAACAGCAGACTTCTGAGTATGTAGCGGGTAGGTCAGTCTAACACATAAATCCTTAATGTTGTTTCACCTCAAATATTATTTCATTTTTCCCATTTGTTTATCATCATGTGACTGAAAAACAGAAAATTCAAATGAAATAACATAATAATGGTGAGGGAGCGCTGGTCTGATTATTACTGTGGTTGTACTTACCTCTTACCTCCACACCGCATGAGGAAAAATCTTTTTTTACAGACTAATTCGACATAAGAATCTCCTCCACAACCAATTAAAATGGTCTCATTCACTGTTCATAGTTTAATTAACACATTTTATTTTAGTTATGCCTCAGAGTGTTTTTAAGGAAAACAAAACATCCATTGTGTATTTATCCTTGCTCCTGTAGTCTAATATTAATCTGCCAACTTTCAATTCAGACTTGTGCTGTGTTGGTGTTACAGAAATATTACAGATCGACCTGCTAACAGTGCCATCATGTCAGTCACATTTAACAAAGATAGTCTACAAACAGTGTGGTGACAGAGACAGAGTGAACTCTCCAAGGGGCCATTACAGGAGTCTCACAGAAATAATGGCAGCTGACAACACAGGCCTTATAGCCCCCCAGGGATCAGACAGCACAAACCCAGGCAGCACACCAGCAGAATAAAGGAAATATCCACACTAAAAACAAAGCACAGTCTTGCAGGGTCTGGTGTGTTGTAGATAATGGCCAGTGTGAAAAAACAATAACTAGAAAATGGTTGCAACCCATCACACCCACTGTGGAGGACTGGATTAATGTAATACACAATATATTTGTAATGGAGAAGCTTACCTATTCTTTGAGAGTAGAGTCTCACAAATTTGCTAGAATTTGGGAAGATTGGATAGAGTATGTTTCTCCTATTAGATCTGGCTTTGTCTAGTGTAAGAAATAAAATATGAACACAATGGTGTAGGGAACAGGCATCCCCATGTTAGGTTATATTATTTTACTTTATTTAAATTTATATTGGTTTATGTTGTTATTCCTTTTAATGTTATTATTGTTTTCATTGGTATGATGCGTAGCTAATATACCATACTGTAAAAAAGTTGGATATTCTAAACGAGAGCAACAGGACCACAATTTGGTTTGTGAAAATGCAGAAATGTTGAGAATTGAGTTGTTGAATTGTTAAGCTGAGACAACCTTTGTGTAACAACATCCTTATGTCTCTGTAATATTACACTGGTTCTCTTTATCTTTCCAAATAAAAAGATAATTTCAAAAAAAAAAAGAAAAGATCAGTGTGATTGTAGAAGCAGACGTGGTTCTGAGAGAAACCAACATACCACACAGAAAGGCCAAGAGAATTTTACAGGAGAATACAAAACTGACGTGCTGAGTGTGCTGCCACTAAAGTACTAAAATGTTCACACTGAGCTGACTACATCAGAAAACACTGTTTGTGTGAAACCAACAGGAAACAGCTCAGTCTCTTCCTTTTTTCTCCATTTTCAGGTGGCAGTGGGACAGACACCGTCTGGTCATTTCAGTCAGTGGTGTAAGAAGTATTTAGATTCTTTATTAAGTAATAATAATTATAATAATAATAAAACTAAAATAAACTAAATAATAAAGTCAATAAAGGATCAAGACAAACACAGTAAGATTGCAACAAAGATATAAAATCATTACAGAAATAAAAAACAATTAAAATAGCAAAAGGAAGGATAGGGAGGAAAATAGAATAAAATACATAAAACAGGATTTAATGAAAAGCCAGGTTAAACAGGCATGTTTTAAGTTTCTCCTGTATTAACGGCCTTGAGATTATGTGGGAGGGAATTCCACTGTTTGGGATCAGAGTAACAGAAAGCTAAATCCCATTCTTAGACTGTAGAGTGAGAGGAGAAACACCACAGTCTAAACATACTCCTTTACAATAGAGGACAAGTATAAAGTAGCAGAAAGTGTACTTAGGTACACTACTTGACTAAACGTACTCCACCACTGACATAAAGATGAGCTGTTAACCAACAGTAAGTCCTGCAGAACTAAACACTGATCACATCCCAGTCAATGTCAAAGCTGACAAAATCACCATTAACACCGGTTGACAACAGCAGCTCTATTGTGTGATTGGCTTTATTCCAATGGCTTCTTAACTTTACTGCCATTCCGCCCCTGATTGTGTCTGACCAGGCTTAAATCACTGTTCAAAAAGTTCAATTTTTCTGTGCACACTAAACCACCTCATCAATGTCTTCAGACTGATCCACTCTGAGCATCTTTGGGTGTGAAACCTGGACACGGCAGTGAGGTGCTATTGTTATGTGCTGTTTGAAAGTGGACACTTACTTGAGGGGTGGAGGTATATGATATCTTGTTCAGTAAAGTCTCTGGTGTGGGTGGTTTTCACAAGATTCAGGATGAGGGTCAGCAGCAGGACCCAGGCCACTGCAGGCCAGGGCTCCATTGCCGATAACTGTGGTTTCACACATGCAGCTTTCTGATTCTGTTCTGTTGTACCAACCAGAATCCTGTGAAGTAGAACATGCAGAGAGCGTTAGATTCTGGTTGCATTGTGCATGAATGTCAGCTGAATGTAGATCATATGGTCTCTGAGTAAATGACTAACTTTCTAAAGTGACAGGCTTTCCTTATTTACAGTTTTGATATCCATCTTTGGTGTATCTGGTCGTCGCTGCACTTCCTTCTTGTCAAACAGCATAGCCAGTAGTGGGACTTCTCTGTCTCTGTTCAGCCATCGGGGCTCTTGTTGCTCATGTTTACCAATCACTTATTTTACCTTTCTTCCAGTGAATACACCACTGCCTGTTTGCACGAGCTTTGCAAGTGGAAAGCCTTTCCTAGCATTGAGAGTTTACAGCAGGCACTGCCCATAGGATTAATAACTAATGTTTGATGTTTATCAGAGATAAAGACTAGTAAAAATAGTATTTAAGCATCAGATATTTCATTAAATCCTACTTTAATCACAGTAAAGAACTAATAATTCAAATCTACCGAGCAATCATTAAAGATACAGGACACTCTCAATCGCTAATGTGTAGCTGAATAGCTGTTGATTTCGTATGTTGTCTCTCTTATCAGCTCTCGGAAATGTCACTACATGCTGGAAATTGCTTCTATTGTTATGGGATGGCTGGACTCTCCGTAGTGTTTGTTTGGGGTTTGTGTTTTCTGTCTCTGTCTGTCCTTCTTGTCTACCTGTGTGGAGTGATTTAGGTCAAGGGGCGTGGTCTGGAGCTGGTGGCTGCAGCAGCTCAATCACGACAGCTGCGTCCAATTTACCATCACCGCTGCCAGTACTTAAGTCCTGGTCTCCCTTATCAGCGTTGCCAGATTGTACCGTTGACTCACGTGGACCAGCTCCTGGAGATCTCTGCCTGGGCTGGACCTATGCTCTGCTCCTGCCTCGCCACCCTCTTCATGCAGACCAGTGTCACCCTGACTCAGTTTCTGCGCTGGTTGTTCCCCATTCCGTCCTGGAGAGTACCCAGCTTTGGTTTGGTCCCTTTTCCCCGGCACTGGTCTGACGTCAACGCTATCTGCCTGCCTGCGCTCTCAAGCCCAGTTACTGCGTGAACCTAAGTTACCTGTTCTATGAATAAACTGTGCCAAACTGTTTTATCCAAGTCTCTTTGTTTGGTCTCTGCGTGCTGAGTCGACTTAACGCCTCCTAACATCTATGTTGTTCCTTGGCTATCATGCAATGCCCAGTTTGTTTCATCAGTTTTGGGGTTGTTAGGTGGATTTGTTTATAGATATTGGGGTTATTGATACTCTAAAACAATTTTCATTTGGTGAAGATGCTCTAGTGTTTTCAGCTCTGGTTGCTTATATACAGTTTATGGCTTTAAGATTCCTCTATTACCTTTGTTTGTGTGAGGCTTTATTGTTTCTGCCGTCATCATTGATTTGATATGCATCTGACTGAAATGCCCATACAGTCCTGATGCCTGGATTCATCATAAAAATCATAAATCACAAGTGATTTTTAGTCATTATTTGATTTTTTGAAACTTCAAATGCTTTGCACAAACATCCCATTTTTCCTCCATATAGATATGGAAGAAACGCGATTCTAAATCACGTTTCCTGTAACTTTAGGTGTCGATGACTCCAAGGCTCCAAGTATATCTCTCTAATCGTTTTTGAGTCTTTAATCGTAGGGCTCTTATCTTCGTGTTGGCACAGGGTGCAGAACACAGCATCACACCGGGGAACTGGTATTTTGCCGTGCACCTCAGGGGGAGGACAGGCGACTATTAACAACTATCTATGTAGCCGGGTGGTAAATCTATTCAAATGTACTTCCCCACTGAGGCTTAGTATAGTTCTGAAAGTTTGTTTAAATGTTAATACATGTGTTCTTTGTTGTTTTCTTTTAAATGTAACCTTGTTTAAGTCATGCACAATGTGAAGCAGATTGTAAGTGGGCTCTTACAGACTCACTTGCTGTTGCTTATTTTGATCACAAGGTAGCAGTGTTGAGTAGTTTTATTGTTAGTCAGCCTTTCTTCCTGTTTGCGTGTGAACGTTCTGGAGATTTGCAGAGTGGACAGTGCTGTGACTTTGTCGTGGAAAGTAGTAGACACTACTGGAATTCATGTCCTGGAATTTTGGGTGCCAGCCGTCAACCACTGTGTTCTCAATTGCATGGCAAGGTACATGACAGTGTGTTGAGTTGTGCAATCTAAGTTCCACGTGGGTTTAGTGAAACATTTGGAATGTAAGTGTCCTTTACATTTATACATTGTGGGTTCATTGTTGATAAATGTGTATTTATCTGGTTTTATTTTATGTTTTCTGTCGCTATTCATAGCCACTGCCGTATTTTTTTTCCCATCGTTTTCTTCTTGTAAATTGTGTTTTTTTTGTTAGAAACCATAACAAACTGTGATTGAGCAGCCCTCTAAAAGAACTCATGCACTCTGTTAAAATGACCTGTTGCAAATGTGGTCAGGAATGAAATTAAAGCTACAAAACCCCTGAAGTAATTGTGTCCTGTGTGGCATCTAATTCCACGGGCTACATCTATTTGGATACACCATCTTGCTGCCCTAAATACTCACTAGAGCACCAAATGTGGATTCATCCACCACTGAAAATAGTTCCCAACAAATGCACTATTCCCTCGTGTTTGTTTGCTAAAAACTAGAGTGAGCAGCTGTTTTAGGAAATGACTGAGCCTTTTGAAAAACTAAAACTATATATTTGCGAGTCGTTTTTTTAGATTTACTTCTTCCATTAAAACCAATGGACTTGGTGTCGCATGCAGGGTTGGATAAAGTGATATAGAATAAAATAGGGCCAGCCTGTGCTTTAACATTATCTATCATCTGTATTTATTGTTAGATATTGGGGTAATTATCAGTGTTTGTGGAGTTTTACTGCCTGTAGAGTAAAACACCACATTCATCAGTCTAAAATCTTTGAACTGCTTTGGAAGAATGTCAGCATGTGCTGTGTATTCACACTGAAATGAAACAAGAACAGTAAAACCTGGTAGCAACAACGGCTGTGTATCAATCCATACCACACACTAAAAGTGTATTATACACTAACTTTCATAGTACACTGTTTTTGCAGTTAGTACACAAGAAATCCACATACTTTTATGTTTTGTACTAAAATAATGCGATACATGCTCCGACTGTGACCTGATAAACTATCAACCTCCATATTCATCCCACTCTGTGTACAGGTTTTCTATGGAATACTCCCTGGCCACAGATTTGCTGTGTGGTATTTTGATCAAACACATAGATTTAGGATTATGCACCATATTCAAACCTGAAAGAAATGAAGGTCTTGAAAATCAGGTAATAAAGCAGGACCCACCATACAGCCCCAATTATGTCTTTTATTCATTTCCCCCAAAACATTCGATGAAATTAGCTCAAAGCCCTTTAATGGCCCATGCTGCCCAGTTGGTAATCCAGCCTTGGTGCTAACAGACGACAATCAAACTGCAGCTTGGAACGTCACTTTCAGCTAAGCTTCCCAAAAAGAAACCAAAATGTTGTTTTTAGAGATGTTCCTAAAGCGGTTTCACTACACACATTGTTTTGCTGCTATAAGTAACTTATTCTTTTTCCTTTTGCATTGCATTGTGTGGATTTAGTCTGCATTGATGTTCATGAGAACCCTTTATTCTGTGACTTCTGCAGTGCCTTCAAGAACTGCTTTGAATTGGGATGTAGTTTGATGCTTTCACCCAGCACACAGTGTCTTGGCAGTGTAAGCCTTTATTATATGTTGAAATAATAATTTGAGGATTAATCAAAGAATGAGGTCGTTCCCATGGTAGGATATTGCTTCATCCTTGTTTACTCCAGAGAATGGAAGGATGGTCGCCCCAGGAGCCAACAGAACTGTGACTGAGGCCAGTTTCATCCATCACCCTGCAGGTAAAGTAAGGCCAGACTGAGCCCACTGTGAACATTGGCTCATTCAACAGCCAGGATACACGGGAGAGCTTGTCTCATAGACAACACACTGCTCTGACACGGAGAAACAAATGGAGTCATCTGAACATTTGTCACATGCACTTGACTGGGGTCCTTTGTGCACTTTTCTCCAGCACAGCCAGATGCATTGAGGGCCCTGCTGAAATCTGGACGGGCTCATTATCGATGAGCTGACTCAATGAGCAACTCACAAAGAGCCATCTAAAGATCCCACACACACAGTCACACATTTAACTCTGAAGCTGCCCGGGTAATATTTGGATTAGTATCAGCTGACTCCACAGGAGTGTGACACAGTATGGAGGTAAACACCACAGAGTACAGGGACATGTTCAGCTCAGATATTTTAAAACAGTGTAAGTGCATATCATTAGCACTTCAGGATGCCCATTAAGAGACAGGAGCTGAACTATTCTCAAATAACTTTGACACTGGCCCATATTTGTTTTCATACACTATCCCGTACAACCAAGAAACACACACACAGACATGCACACGCATGTACACATATGATCAAGTATTTGACAAAGTAGGATACTGCAGTATGTGAAATAAGAAATCTAGTGGGGCAAGAGAGAGCCACTATAGGAGTATTCTGAAATCTGCAAGCCAGTATAACAGGGTCCGAGCACCCTGAGAGCAACGCTCAATAGGGCTTTAACAGCTGGTTTAACACATGTCTATATGCTTGGACAGAATGTGTTCTAGACTTGGACCATGAGGACTGTTGTATCTGCACCAAAAGGTCTCTGGATGAATCCTTTTATCATCTCAACTTTGATGCAAATACAGTAAGACAGTACCAATACCAGACCTAAGTGAGAGAGGGGAGCTTCATCACCTATTGAGAGGCGAGGTAGAACTGGATAAACCGGGGATTTGCAGCTAAGAAGTAGCAGAGAGGGCGACACCAGGACAACAGTGGGGAAACAAGAAAGGTTAATAACAGTCACCTCAAACAGAGGCTTGGGTTAAGGGCCCATGTGCCCTCAGACCCTCAGGGCCTCAAAAGCCCCAGGTTCACTCTGTGGTTAGTTGTGGCCCTGTGTTAAAATCGAGTTTTAATACTTTAAAATTTGAGTTGACATTATGCTAACATGATGCATGTTCTTACATACATTTATAACCTAATCAATCAACAAATTAAACTATGGCCTCCCCATAAAGATGGACATTTTGATACATTTTGGCAAGTTGTTCACAGTAACTCTGGGTCTCCAGTGGAATCCACCGTAACTGCTGTAAATCCTAGGTGACTACAGCTGCTGTCCTCCCTGAAAGAGCAGCACACACATATTTCAGAGCTTTCTTTTAAGCCTATACTCAAATCATAGATTTTAGGTGGAGTATTATTCATTCCTTCCTGACTCCATTACAGGCTTGGACAAGACTCATTTACCAATCAAGTTGCTTTGAATCTAAAAGCAACTGCCACTGCGGCCACAAGTGGTCATTACGGGATGATGGTTCATTTTAAAATGTAGTGCAACAGTTGCCCACATTAGCCACAATAAGCCATACCAGGCCAGGAAAGGCTGCAGTATAAAATGAGTCCTATAACACTGTCAGACAGCAGAACCAGAGATATCATCTTTTTCATTCCATGCATCCTTCTTCTTGTCAAAACCTGGCACCTACATTATCCACAATTCAACTTGACAGCTGACAGTGGTGTTGAGAGATTCCGGTGTGTTATGCTAGTAGCGGTTAATGTAGTCTCTAGTCTGCAGCAGAGATGAGCAGCGGCTACTCCTCACAGCACCCTCTGTAGTCACTAATGGCTTTATTCTTCTTCTTTCACATATGCAGCAGTACTGCCCGAAACCTGGGCTTACACACTTTCATGAAGGAAATCTGTGTATTGAACTGAGCAAGGGTTCATTTATTGCTCATGAACTTTTCATTTGTGAGAACGTGTTACAAAGAGTGGCTTTAAGAAAGTTCATGCTTACTAATGAAGGAAGAAGGCCTAAAGCAGCTGTGTCTACGATGATTTTCAAACTACAGAGCAGGAAAGAAAGCAGACAGGTAGAGGAACCCCTCTACCCATCTGCCCCTCTAACCTGTGCTTGATCTTTTATTTTGCTTTTACTCTCTTCAGGCATGCTCTGCCTGCCCCATCTTGACGCGACACACTGTGGGTCAGCGCTAACATAATGTCACATAAGTTGATGCCAGAATCTGCTTGTTGTGAAAAGCGATCAGTCACAAAACAGAAACAAACCCACGGGCTGCAGAGTCACAGCCTCTTGTAACACGCTACCTTTTGACCTCTGCACAAAGCAGCTGGGCGCTCTGCACCCATGCTGAACTGCATCGAGTTTCCTCCCTAAGATCCTTATCACAGCTGAGGTCTACAATTTATTCACTGCAAGACCAAGGGCACAGGGATACGTATCAACTACTGAGAGTGACTGATGGAAAGAGATCACAACTTCATAATTAGCTAACAGAAAGGTTGGGATTCCAAGAAATATATAGTATGTTCACTCACTGGCTTTAGCAGTCAGAAAGCTGAATATTGAATCTAGTTTTCTCTAAGTCATATTAAAGGAGCTACCAGAGGGGGGAATCATTGTGCTATTTTTCTCTTTCATCTTTTTCAAGCTTTTTCTCAGAAAACATTATACATACTGTATATTGAAGTAAGACTTACAAACCCTTGAAGTCGAGACTCACTACTATTGCAATGACTCTAAACAGGTGGGAGACGATGCGTCTTCTACCTGTTTAACATTACTAACACTATATCTCAGCAGAGGTTGCATCAAACTTAATTAATGCAGCACCTGACGACCACGCTAAATCAAACACACCCACAGTGTAATAACAGGTGCATGCTGGGTCTGGCTAATAGATTCATGGTAGATCATCCACTGGTGACTTGTACCTTCAGTAAGGTGAGCACGGCCTTTCTGCTCTTTATTCCTGTCACTGTAGGGACTGCAGAGTGCTCACTCTCAGCTCGAAACTTCTAATACCGTACAAAAAGCACAAGAACCTAATGTCATTATTTTGCAGTCACTGATGGCTGGCAACCACTCTCAACAGGAAAAGGTGTGTGTGTTTGTGGGCTGCAGCTGAATATTGTTTATATGTGTATGTGTTGTTTGCCATGTTTCACCCAGGAATATGGTCAAAAGCTCTGGAAAAAGCTAGTAACTAAACCTTGAGTTTAGACTATTTTGTCACATATTTGTTCATATTTTTTAATTGTGTTAATTGTGTGGTCATCTGTGGTTAACCCTAGTGAGGCACAACTGAGGAAGGTGGTTGTATAGTTACGATTGGTAGTCTGTTGCATGCATATGGTTTGTTAATTGTTTGTCTCTAAACGGTTTAGACCAAAGTCCAGGTGGTGCTATTCACACCCGTACCCAGAGAGACACTGTTTTGTGAGTGAAGGCTTCCAATGTGGTGTTTATAATATGAGTGACTCTATCACCAATATAAAACAAAAAGCAGCCATTCTCCTCTGCAGTAGCATGTGGGCAACTAGTAGTTCAGCTGTGGTGAACTTCAACAAGATCCCACCTACAGTACATGGAGGATCAGTTTTGACAGCTGTCTAACCTCTGCCACCAGCCTTTCAGTCCAGGAGAGAACACATTTCGTAAGAGCAGGGAGGGAAGAGACACAGACAGACATCCCATTGATGTGTCTGGGTATATGGAAAGACAGCTGGCTAATTTTAGGTTTAGGTTTAGGTTTAGTTAGTAGCAGTAAATGTGCCTGCATCAGTAACAGCAGGGGTCTACACAGGGACACCTTGTATCCATGCAATGTCTAAATTCAGGTCTTTTTGTTGAGAGCTGTTCCACTGGTTTACACTGTCAACAATCAGTTGGAAATAGGACACCTGTCCATTCAGATTCTCTTAACAAGATGCAGCACTGTGAGCAGTTCTTTCTTTCATCATCTACCCAACTGAGACATGAGATTCTCTGTTTAAGGTCTAGTGGAAGACACCAGGTTTATTGGTTACACTAAAAGCTGCTGGGGTGCAGTGTAGTGCTGCAGAGTGCTCAAGAGGCCTAGGTGGGACAGTTGTCCATAGTTTGATGGTCACTCACTGCCTTGCTAGTTAGGCTACTATATATATGGAGTATTAGGTCATTCAAAGAGATACGCTTGAAAATACAGCTTTGCTTTTATAAACTTATACATATGAGTTTGTACATGCGGTATAAATGGCCTGTCTGTGTGACTCACAGCAAGCCCTTTCCAGTTGGAAACACTGACAGGTTCATTCAGCCCGGTGCGTCTGCATGCAGCATAGTGTAGTGTAGACAGTTCATTGGGAGAGTGGATGAGAGTTTCAACAAAGATTACACCAACTGTAGTACACTCAGCTCACTTAAGCATGTTCTAGACAGGTACAGTGCTGAGGACAGAAAGTAAGTATGACAACCGCAGCCAAAAGGCCCAGCCTCGACACTGAGCTAAAAGTGGTGGAAAAGAACAGAACAATGTGTACAACAACAACAACAAACAACAAAGTACAACGATCCACCTCCTCCTGTTTGCCAACAGCGGCGCTATTCCACTGTAACACTACACATTCAGTACTGATCTGCCTAATCCAGACACTTTCTTTGGAAGTGCTCCATGTAAACGCTCTCATTTTTAATCCTTGGCTCAGCTTGATGCATTGGAAGTTGGTAAGGAACCACTACCACATTTCCATATGAGTATCAAGTGATGCTGTACGCAACCAGAAGCAAAGCCTGTATCCACGCAACATGATGACGACACAGCAAAAAGTCTTGTAGTAAACCACTATTGCTGAGAGCGCATTACAAAAGTCCATATCTTATCATATAGGCCACTTTTTAATTGAACAATAGTCGAAATGAAACCCTTCCAGTGGTTCACAGATAAGAAAGTCTTTAAGATGCAGCAGGAAATGTCAAGTTTATATACAGTGACTTACAAATGCAAGGCTGCGATTTATTCTAATTTACAGTATCTGAGGGTTTTTTATTTCACTTGTGTGTTCCTCTTATATTGCACCAAGGCTAAAAGGGGCACTCCCGTTATTTATTACTGCACATGCATAAAGCTGGGTGAGTCACAAGAGATAGATTACAAAAAGAATGGTCAGTGCAGCAGAGGCTGACAGATCCTGCCATTAGTCCCTACTATGGGACACACTCCAAAAACTCTGGATCCTACATTCCCCACTATGTATATCTCCCACATTCTTCGAGCTGATGACCCAGTTTGTGACGCAGGATTTCCAGCCCATGCTGGGATGACCCTGATAACATCAATATGACATCACCGGGGTTACTTTGTTAAACTTTACAAAACTCAGTGAAGTGAGCCTTTAAGCGTTGAAAGTTGAATATAGCAAGTCTTTTCAAACTGGCGCTTCTTTCTAGTCACCTGCATGAGCACAGCCAGTCAGCTTAATGCAATAACAGCTCATGTGATGACACCATCACAGATGGCCCCTACTCCCAAGCAGGACTATAATATCCTGGTTCAGAGTGGTGCTGTGAGGCACAGTGGAATCAAATGCAATGTTTGATTTCCGTTTTTCTAACGTCTAAATGTACACTTTCAACATTCAAAACTTTCTCAATCCTTGAATAAGTCTTTTGTCTCTCAATACTTTCTGATTACCATACCCTACTGAAGAAGTACATCTCAAAAAAACAGCTCACACAGATCACTTTTTCAAAAGGCTCAGTGATTTCCTAAAATAGCTGCTCATTGTAGTTTTTATCAAACAAACAGGAGGAAATAGTGCATTTGTTGGGAACTATTTTCAGCAGTGGATGAATCCACAATTGGTGCTCTAGTGAGTATTTGGGGCAGCAGGACGGTGTATGTCGGATTGAGTCAAAATAAACTGCAGTGTGTTCATGGTGATGAAGGAACATGTCACCCAGTGCAACAGTGTGGCTCACTGATGTGTTCTTAATAGTTTTTGGAGAGACTGTTTTTTTATCAGGTTTTGATACACACACTACTTGTTGGTAGATACATTCACTGTTGGTTTGAGTCTGAACATGGGCAGGAAGAAAAATATAGAATATTACCAGACTTTAAGTACATGAACAGGGAATTGTACCTCAGTCCTTTTATAAGTGACAGCAGTGGCAATTAGTGGTTTCCATTAATTGGAGCTATCTAGCAGAGTTTCAGGAGCAGGACCACACCTCAACTGAGCCACTTCCTATAAATACCCACCTAACCCTCTCCCCCTCTTTCGCTCTCGCATACAGCACTTGTCTCAAGCACACTCAGTAAGCTATCCACGAGCAACGTTATCTACCCCATGAGCAACTTCATCGATCCACTCACCTCATCTCCAACATGGACTTTGTCTCACGATGATTTATGTGGACAAATCAGTATGACCACGTCCAAAGTTTCCATCAACCCACGCCAGCAGACCCAGCAACAGAAGCTGAGAACTTCTCCACCGCCTCCGTGCCCGAGAACCAGCTTTCCGTAATTGACTGTAGCCACTCTCCAAAAAACGCTCAAGGATAAAGGAATTCCTTTTCACAGAACAGACAACAAAGTAAAACTTTTCAACGCTCCCGCGTCAGCCTGTCATGCCCACCGTTCCGTAAACACCAGCTCTCTTCTGGGTGACGGTATCACGCGCACCCCAACAACACAATGTGACATCAGGGCCCCTGGTGAAGGGACAGTTCACCAACATCATCCAGCGCAAAGACAGCAGAAAGGCCAGCAACAAAAGCAAAGACAGAGATCATCAGCCAGAAAGAAAAAAAAAAAAAACACAGCTTCAGTAACCACCTCTCACCATATCTAACACTATTACCTACTTTAGATTGAGCATCCAACATCGGAATTCCGGGCCCCTCCACCTCCCATCAGGTTTTTCAACACCAGCAGCCTACATCCGGGGCAAATATCACCGGGACATCAGCGCCCCTTGCCGCCGTCTTCCAGCAACCAGCAGCTCGCTCTAGACAGGGCCACAGGCACTGGGATGCCAGCACCCACAGCTGTACACTTCCAGCAGCCAGATCAGCTGACTTCAGTAGGGGCATTTGGCACCGGGATGCCAGCTCCCCCTGTCCCCGTCTTCCAGCAACCACAGCAGCTCGCTCTAGACAGGGCCCCTGGCACTGGGATGCCAGCGCCCACAGCTTTACACTTCCAACAACCACATCAGCTGACTTCAGTAGGGACATTTGGCACTAGGATGCCAAATGCCAATGCCCCCATCCTGCGGGGCCACGATCGGTCCCGCAAGTTCATTCTTGCATACTCAACAACCTGGCAGTCAAAAACATAATCAACAAAGGTCGCTCCAATGCCCTATTCATCATGTATTTCATGCGCCGCCTAATCTGGCACTCTGTTACACACCAACATGTTCTCCACGCAGCTAATGTTCCCGGTCATTCAAAAGCTATCGCTGTTTCTCCTTCCCATTTCATGACCAGTACAACACAACACAACTGAGCCACTTCTGACATTCCTATAAATACCCACCTAACCCTCTCCCCCTCTTTTACTCTTCCATACGGCGCCCCTCCCCCCCACCCCGTTTTCTCTTCCTGTTTCTTCCTCTCCTTCCTCCTTTCCATAAGGTCCTGAGGGGGGTCCGTTGTGCCCGGGTGCTATGGCGGATTCCCTACCGAAGCTTCCCCACAACGCAGACCGCAAGCCAAAGAACTACAAGCAAGCTTCAAGCCTCGCACACCAATTATTTTTTATTAATAAATAGTTTAAATGTATCTCGTTGATGGTGTGGTCCTTGCTAGTTAACTAATAGTAGGTTGTTTTGTGTCTGGTAACTATAGGAACTGTCTTCTCTGTATAGGCTATATCGGATTAGCTTGAATTGGGTTTGCAGGATTAGCAGTTCACTTTCACAACTACCACATTAAAAGCTTGTGTTTCCTTCAAGGAAAAGATTATTTCTGTCAGCACAGTTCAAAGTATGGAAGGAAACAACTCGATTAAAATCCCACAACTATCGATAAAACTATTGGTTCATTTGAAAGCTGATGGCTATGGAAAGACACCTTATACATAAGTTGGTTTATTTTCTCTCAGAATTCTGGAAAACTGAATGGTGGAATGCAATAGTTGCTGAAAGCCTTTGACTGCCAACACAGAGAACAAGCCCTGACTTTCACTGTCCATCTTTCAGTAGGTAGAGATACAGTATTACACAATTTACCAGAGGCAGTAGTACAGACCAATGGTACGACATCTTACTTTTTCCCCTCAGTAGGGGTACAAGGCCAGGATCAGGACTTTCATTAGGGGTTTTCTGTCTAGCAGTCAAGCCTGTTGCTGCAGAAATAGGGAACGACCCAATGTTTTTAGGAATTAAAGTAAAATCATCTGCACATAAACGAATGCTTTATGCAGGCAACATTCTTTTACTGGTATCTGAACTGAAAAATCCATCCATCTCAGCTTTACTCAACCATGTTGATCTGTTTTCAAAATCATCAGGTTAAAAGGTAAACTTGTAAGAATCAGAGGCTTTCCCATTAACTGCCTATTGCCTGAAAACCTTTTTCCAAGAAGGATCCTTCGAATGGCCACAAGTGAATAAAATACCTTTCCCACAACAGATCAGACTTCTTGATCCTTTTCTGAAGAAAATACACAAAGATGGTCATCACTTTCTCTTTCCTTATGGGGGAAAATAAATGCAAAAAATAAATAGTTCCCCTAAACTGAGCTATTTAATCCAGTCTCTCCCATTCAGTATTCCAGGCTACCACTTTCAGTTTGATTTTCTACAGACTACAGACCCCAGTCACTCAACAAGGCCTCGGACTCCGTAAGTTAACAATCTGTTGCCTATAATGTTGAGCAAATAATTAAATGGGCATTACCACCAGAAAGAGCGTCAAAGTCGCTCTGACATCTCTCCTCATTAATTGCATGTGTATAGGTTTCTGTGTGTGCTCAGACGTGTGTGTGTAAAAATTTACTAACAGAGTGTCCCCAAGGGAACAAAATGAATCAATTATTATTATAATAAGCTGACTGAACCTAATAAAACATCTATTGCTCATGTAGCAGGACAGCAGTTTAATGATGGCTTGCTGTCAGTGAGTGTGAGAGAGTGAGAAAAGAGCAGGAAAAGAAACCGACTCCACTGACACGTCTGTGCTGTCATTACTGCTGCTCCTCTCCTCACTGTCTGATCTATGTGCAGCTTTAACAGGACACCTGTGGGCTGCTGTAGGCACATACCAGGTCCCACACATTGTTTAGCAGCAAGGGGTCTGAGAGCCTGCATGAGGAGCAGAGGATGTACACTAAATCCCTTTGAAGGGACAATCTCTGTGGGAATTGTGATTTTACTGATGCACAGCTATGCAGAGAGGGGTGAGGGGATAATGCAGCACTGCGACAGCTGCAGGGCTGGACACAACCCTACATGGAGAACTGGATGGTTATGAACACTGAGACTCAAAAAGTTCAAAAGGCTGAGGGAGAACAGGGATTTAGGCTGACTGCTGTTCTGTCCCCTTTCTGTTTCTAGCATTGAAGTGAAAAAACAGAACAGTGACTGGACCGTTGTTTTTACTCTTTAGTAATATTTTTGTGAATGAAACATTCCCACAAATGAATTTGGTTTGTGCTGTTAAGAGAGTTTGGTGAATCTGATTTGGAACACTCATACGAACAAAGCTCACAGAAAAAATTCAGAGAGCTTTCTTAAAAGAATATGAACATGATCTTGCACAATGCCTATTCTCTTGTTTCATCTTCTCCATTTGAGGATTTGCTGCTGTTTTCTGTTTATCTCACTGTAAACTGAATCTATCTGTGCTTTGGACTGTTCGTCAGACAAACAAGACATTTGAAGATGTCACTTTGGACTCTGTCTCTTTGTCAATCTTGGAAACTGGGATGGACATTTTTCACTTTTAATGACCAAATGATTAATCAATTAAAAAAATAATCATCAAGGTAATCAATAATGAAAATAATGGCTAGTTGCAGCCCTAGTTTTTTTATTTTGACTGTACAAAGGGCTAAATTATCATAGAAATACAATAACTATCGAACACCTGACAACACTGCTTAGAAAGTCCACTTGAATGAGCTGAAAAGCCGATGTGGATCGGATATTTCTTAATGTAAGGAATGTCTCAAAGGTCTAAACATAAATGCACGTGATTGCACATGGGATGACCATATTTACAAAATATATTTATAACACTCCTTTTAGCTCAGAAGGCATTTGTTTGACAGTGCAAAATGTTTAAGGTTCATATTACATACATGGTTTTTAAATTAAATAAGTCCATAAAAGTGATTGGGTATAGCTAAAAGAGATGTGAAGTTTTCTCCAGTTAACCTCCTGCAGACAGGCTATAGACACCTTTTCTGTTAGCTGTAACCCATTCCCCCTTGGAAATATGAGAGCTTTAGCTCCACTTTCTTTGCCTTCCTTCCAACTACCCAAGACCAACATATAAAAAGGTACAATTAGACATGCTCAATAGAACTAAAAGCCTTTGCTCTGTACAATCCCAACTTCAAAGTAAACCAAGCAGTCACTTTGTTAGAAGTCAAACATCTGAAGGATTAGGACATTTATTCTTATTAAATGCTGAGGTAGACCTGTGTCAGGAAGACACAACCGAATTGCTACTGCAGAAGAAAGGAAAACCAAAAGAAAGAGAAATGATTCCTAATATTTTTACTTTCATTCACATGAAACCTGAATGTTGCTTCGGTGCCTATAAAACTACTATTACTATGACTAAAGCATGAATTATTCATGTCGTAAAAGGGCTGAACTTCAAAGGAGACCATGAAAGCAGAACTCTCCAGAGACAGAGAGGCTGATTTCTCTACATGTCTCCTGACTGTTAGCCAGGCAGGCTGAAGCCCTCGGCTGAATGCTAACACAGAAACGGTCACTATAGACATGTCAAACCATGTGAGTATTTATGCTGATATTTAGGCTGAGTAACCAACAGTGAGAAAGATTGTGCAAATACACACAAAAATACGTTATTCTGCTACTTTTTGTACAGAAAGAAACAGATCTTTATATAAAAGGACAGATCTCATTTACACACAAGACAATTTGAATTCAAACTGTTCTCAGACCCTCTGAAAGATTATTCTTTTTTAAATCTGTCTTTAGGTCAACAAAATCTCAAACATTTGCACAATGAGCAAAATTCACCCTTCAGTAGACTCCACACTAAAAAAACCCACAATAAATTAGTTGAATATTTAGAGAATGTTACTGAATGCATCAAGAGAACCCTGATATGTGGGTACAGGAAAGCAACAGAAGGTCGACAGCAGGATGCAGACTGTATGACATGGAGGAGCATATGTCCTGCAGTGTGGACACATCACATACATCTACTCATTTTCAGTGTTAAAGTGTTCTCTCATACATACATACATACATACATACATACAGTAGCTTCTGCTGCTGTCCATCATAATACATATACTGGGCAATGATCACAATGCAGTCAGAGGTTCTTCAACAAAAAGTTCAATGTCAATGGATTTAATGCTTTGAAATATCTGTGTATTATTGATGGACTAACTATATCAAGGAAAGTAAACGTGATTTTAGAGACCTGATACTTGATGATATATAATGTTAAATTTTACATCTTTACTACAAAGAACACTGTCCTTTACTGCTTTATCTTTGATCAACTGCTAGCTTGTTTTAGGAGAATATTAACCGTAAATAAAACCATCAATTAAACTAAACCTGCAAGCAGGTGTATGGGGGCCAAGCACCTGACACACTGTGTCAAGTAGTGACAACTTCACCACCGCACATGTTCGAGCGGGAATCTGATCTGAAATCAGGGAGAAATCAACAACATCACCAACAACAAGATTACAGGTTTCCCTGACACTTGCCTCAGGTAACTACTGCTAACGTTATTTATATCTCTCTGTCACATAATGTCAGGTAAAATGTTCTGGTAAAAACGCAACTAATAAAACTTACAAAAATAATCAAAGTAATAGTATAGTGATTACTTTAGCAACTGTCCCCGTGTGTTATCCTGACTACACATTATTTACCAGTGACACTTACCATAATGAGGCAGCAACCTGCCTGGAATAGACTTTATCCTGTAAGTTATCATTTCAACATAACTAAAGGAATTACTGATCTTATAAAGTAACATGCTTATGTAGTTGAAAAAATGCTCGGTAACCAAAGTATCTGCAGCTGCTGTGAGGTCTGTACTGTGTCCATGTTTCAGTGTAACTTGGATCTAACTTCTTTCAAATGTTTGTCAAAGCTGCAGATTATCTGTTTGATACCCTTTCAAAATAATGTAGAGAATATTGTATAATTTATATTGTGATCTGTCGACACCGTAATAAAGTTTAACTGTGAAAAAGATAAATGTGTGTTGCTTACAGAGTCACTATTTACTACCTACAGTAAAGAATTACTAGCAAATCTTTTACATTTTCATAGTCATATTAAATGGATCAGGTTTTTAACCCTTCTACATGCATCAAATCAAATAAGGTTTTCACATCACACATTTGAACAGTGTTATTACACAACAGCTTTGTGAAAGAACATGATATATTTCTCTAATTCCACAGGACCCTTACTACTAAATTTAAAAATGACCAAAACCCTCCTTGAAAATAAAGCATTTTATTCATAGCCAATTGGGTATATATAATGCACAAAGTAGCCATGTAAACATGTAAACTCATTGCGTTTACATGACTACTTCTGCTTAGGTGAAAGGACCCAACACTCACTCTCTATGGATTACACACAACCTCCTGTTGCCTCTGAGCATTCTACACGACTGTCATATCAGGACTGATCAGGACATTTTCAATACGTTAAATCAATGAATCAATGTACAGCTGATATTAAGCGTCCTGCACCACATGCTGCCAGCCCATATGGTCTTACATGAAGACATGAGACAACAACAACAACCAAGTTGTAGGGACGCACCAATCCAACGTCTTCTCTCCCAAAACTGATTACGATATTTAAAACTGCCCATATCTGCCAATACCGAAACCATTTTTTTCAAACAACTGCCTTACTGTATGGAACTTATTGGGATAAATAAGACAATAAAATGCACCCAAGATACTGTGGCGCTAAAATTGAGTAAGCTGCCTGCCACTGCTGCCAACAGAGATGGTTTGTGCAAAACAAAGTGTTTACAACATTGGGACCAAATCTTATCAGAGTTTATTGCAATTGGGTTCAAAGAAACATTTTTGGATGCCAAAAGCAATTGAGACCTGATTAATGAGTAGATAACAGCTCCAATTGGTCCCATAATGGACATTCCTTTGTCTTGACTTCAGTCCAGTAGCCAAATTTATGGATATTACAAGCCCAATAATACAGAGTAAAACAGTGTAGTGCTTTGCTGCCTTGGTCTTAAGGGAGCTGAAGAATTGATTTTCTTATACGTGGGGAATTCTTGCACCATAGGAAGCATAACAGGGACTGGTAGAGCTGTGCAAAAAAAAAAATTTCCAATAAAAACTGCTGTATGCTGAAAAAGATACCAGAACTTCCGAAGAGTCACCAACTTGATTAAATTCACGTGGCCCACGAATGACAGAAGAAGGGTAGACCATCGGCTCAAGTCAGTTATACAATATTCAAAGAGAATGGAATTCTTTTTTCACAAAACTGTCTTTAAATGAGTTTGTAATAAAAACCCATTGTTGACCACTTTGATAGAAAAAGAAGATGATGAAGTCTTTGCTAGAGAATGAGTTAACTTTTATGGAAGCTTTCAACTTTAATTAAACTTTTAAAATGAAAACATTTTATTAACACTTCTTGCATGTTGGGAGAGATGAAACTAGGTTAGAAATGTGGAGAAGAATGCTGTCAAAATAAAACAGAGACATCCACTCCACTCTGTCATACGCTTTTTCAGGATCTAATGTTACCACCACTTCTGGGAGCTCTGAGCTAGCCAAATTAAGTACAATAATTAGTCGTGTAGTGTTATAAAATGACTGCCTACAGTGTCTGAGCATGGTCCTCTGCTAAGTTAGCATTAGCCTCCAGGTTTGCAATCCGTTCCCAATGGTCAGTCACTGTGGTTTCTACTGTAATGACTGTGGCTTCAACGGAAGCAGAAAAGTGAAGACTTTTGATTGAGCTATCGTAAGCACATTGAATGTTCAAAACAAAAACTTTAGTTTAAGTTTTATGATTTTTATATTGTGTATTGTACGGAATGTTCAAACCTAGACTGGACATCATCACACCCTCACAGGAGATTCAACTGTCTTATTAACTTACACTTTAAATGGTATTTCAACTGCTTTCATCATTTACACTTTCTCTGACACTTCAACTGCTTTCACCTCTTACATGTCAACATGACACTTGAACTGATTTTATTCTTTAACTGAAATTTCAACTACTTCCACCACTTACATGCCAACTGACAGTCAGTTTGAAGAGAACAAGATGAAAGCAGTTCAACTGACAAAGTGACGGCATTCATCTCTTGCTCTTTAAACAACACTTCAGCTGCATTCAGTGGTTACACATCAACTAACATTTCAACTGCTTTCATCTCTTGAAATAACAATTCAGATGCTTTCTCGACTTCACTCAGCACTTACACTTAAATTGACACTTCCTTCAGTGGTTACACTTAAACTCAAACTTGTTTCAAAACGTTCATTTCAACCACTATTTGAGCTTGTTTAAGTATTTGTATTTTGACTGCAACTGTTTCAGTATTTCATCTGTTTAAAAATGTTTAATATGCAAAATTTCAGCAGTGAGCATATTTTTTTGTTATATGAGTTCTGTTGTCCAAATTTATGATACAAAGCAAATTACCTCCACTAAGTGTGGGACAGCCATGGTCTCTGCCATAAAACAAGTCTCTGTTGAGACTCAAGGATGACGTTTCCCAAATCATCATGTTATCAGCATGACCTCCGGGCCATAAAACATGACCCACCAGGACTCAGGGATTACATTAAGGTAAAGCTAAGTAGAGAAGAAAAGATAAAGATGGGATGTCTGGTTTTGTTTAATAGCTAAGTAAATTGATCATAGCTTGTAATGAAATAAGATTTAAGCTTAAATGCCTGATACAATCTCTGAGTGCCGATGTGTCTGTGTGGGGGTTAGCCCTTCTTCTGCATCTCCCCCCTCCTACATTCCTGTAACAGATATCAGAAGTGGATGACCAATAGTAATTCTACTTTACTTATTTCATTTGCTATACCTATGGAGATACATATATGTGGATATACATATAGAGATCTATGTGCACGTAAGTTTGTGTATCACTGAATTGTTAACAGATTTCCCAAGTGTGACACACACACACACACACACACACACACACACACACACACACACACGACATGTGCATGTTCTCTTTTCCTATTAGGAGACTGACAGAGACCTCTCTGTGATCAAAGGAACCATAGATTTACTAATTTACTAGTTTACTAATTTACTCATTAATTTGCTGTGCATATAGGTACACATATGCATATATCTTCAGACATATATGGAAAATATGTATGTGTGTTGTTATAATAACATGTTGGGTATAATTGCCATTTAAACCTGGTTTAACACTGTCTATGACTGTCTTTATAAGGTGTTTGGTATCGTTCTGCAGCAGAGAATGTCACACTATTAAATATGGAAGCATTAGACATGTAATCAACTTTATTACCTAAATTAATTATTTAGAAAGAAATTGGAACAAAGAAATGAGTTAAGATAGAATAGATCTATGGTGGGTGGAGTAAAGTTTTGCGCCGTTGACATCGCGGACAGCGCCGCCCCTTTTACAGGAGACTACAAAGCAAGAAGACACCCTAAGATCACTCTCTTGTGCTCTCTTATGCTCTGCTGTTATCCCTTGACTCTTGCAACTCTCTCTGATTGACTGATCTGCCTTGTGCCGGGCGAGCGAGCCGCTGGCCTGTTCGTCCGGAGACCTGCGCTTGGCTCTGCCCTTTAGAGCCTATACAGAGGGGGCCAGAAGATTGCCCGGCAGAGGCATCCAAGTCGCACAGAACATGCTGAAGGCCCTCTGCCTCATCCAGCCAACTTTGGAAGCAAGAACTGTCTGAAAGAAGACTGGTTGTGTTAGAATACAGAGGTTGAACAGAGTTAGAACTGAAGAAACTCTGAATCCTGCACACTCCAGCCAAGTGGGGGTGTGTGAAGATGTTATCATTCCTCTGCCTGCTGACAGAGAGAGAAACCTCCGATTCAAGCCGAATCGCAACGTAGGATGGAAATCGCCCCGAAAATGCTTCGGACCGGCTTCTCAAGCCGAGTCACCACGTGGGGACGAGCACACCCGAGGAGGCCCAAAAGCTCCAGAACGGGCCCACAGGAGAAACATCTCCCTCCTCCCTTCCAGAGAAACCTCTCTCCTGGCTATCTGAAGTACTAGGTGAAACGTTACTTTTCCTGTGATATTGGGGTTGATGCTATAGATTACCTAAAGTAATTTCAATATAATCATGATAAAGAATCATAAAGTATTTCACTCTGCTTCCTAATAACCTCTCAGCTGCTGAACGATGGTTAAGGTGATTTAAGTGAAGGTACGTTTTACCCACTTAGTGGTTTCCTGTGTTTATAAAAGATAACACAGGTCAGCTCCTCTTTTAATGCATTAATTGTCTGTTGTTGTATTCATAATTTCATTCATGAATTTATTAATTGTTAATTGCTGTATTCATTGGATTCATTCGTGGTTGCATTTATTCATTCATTTGTATGTCTAGTAGTTATAGTTGTGTGTTTAGTTAGTAGTTTAATAAACCTTTCATTTATAAAGAACTTAGATTACTATGTGGTTTGTGTTTATTAAGTATTAAGGTCACTGTACACGAGTCAAGAACTCTGTAGCAACCTTTAGACTGAGACTGAATTAATTAATTGGCTATCTTTTTTCCTTTTTCAAGGGTGGTGCCCCGAGGTGAATTTAATGTTAACTAAATTCTGTTATTTAATATAAATATTATTTCTGATAGCCGAAGTTGAGTGTCATATCTCTACTTCAATTTGTACACGTGGCCCATGTATTTGGTGCTGCTGTGTAAGACTAATACCGCTACAATAATTAAAAACAAAATGTGTTATTGAAGATTTTATTTTATGCATGTGAAGAGTTATGTCTGATATACAACGACAGAATACAGTTAATCCTAACTCTACTTTCACAGTTCAACCTTACTTCAAAAGTGCTGCTGTGTTGCGTTGGTTGAAATTTTGATAAAATTTGCAAATCAGCTTCTCACCTTGGAGAAGATGCTTTCTTTTCCTACCACTTCTGTACAGCTGGGTATCAAGAACCAGATCTGAATTGGGACCAGATCAGATTTTCAAGAAATGGAGATTTGCTATGAAACATGCCTTTAGATTTTACTTGTCATTTCCTAGTGAAGTCTGGATATACTGTGTATGTGTACTGACACATGCATAACTGTATCGCTGGTTATACATGTGTCAACACACATACAGTACATATTGTATATAGAGTTTACAATATGGTGGACCACAGTTAGGGCTCAGGAGTGTGGTGAAGTGACAGTAAAAAAGACAGTAGTGATACAGCAAAACGTAAATGAAGTCCATCTAACATGACAAAGCATGTCCTGCAGCATGGTGTAATGCAAAGTATTTGATGTCCAAAGTCATAGTGGTTATGTCCCAGATCCAACTTTCCACTTATGCATAGAAAGATCACTTTAAGATCAAGATTCACTTTATGCTATCTTTTAACCGAAAAGCATCACAAAATACTGCCTAATTCATGGCAAATGGACGTTAATGGCAGCTGAAATCAGCTTAAAGCCGGTACATTTCCTATCTTCCTTTAAATAATATAAATTGGAACTAGTGTTAGGTAAGAATCAGATTTAACAATTTCTATAGTATTATATATAGTATAATCTGGTGTCGCTTACATTCTTTGCTTATTCCACCTGACAATATATTACTTTAATAGACATCTTTCCCCTGGTCCTTCATTGTCTTAAAGAAAAGAAGAAATGTTTCATTTTAATTTTGTACATGTTTCTTCATTTATTTTATATATTGTATTGTCTATTGCCTTAACTGTTTTAATGCACTTTTCAACCAAAAGCTGTTTCTGGGTATTTTTTTGACATAAATAAATAATAAAAAAATAAAACATTTGGTTTAAGGATAATTACAGTTTGTAACCATTTGGATTTTACTTCTGTAGTTTTGTCCATCACCTCTGCTCGCGTTACTTACCCTGTCGGATTTTGTTCTCAAATTTTACTGTGAGTACAATGTTGGTATTACTGATAAGTAATGGACAAAACTGAAACCAAGATCCAACTTTTAATAAACCAGAATTATCTTCAGGCATTATTCCACTTGCACAATTGCACTATGAGGTCTCCTTACAGCCCCCTCAGCTCTTGAGCAGCCATGTTAACATCCCTGTGGTTCCACAGTCCTCTGACTGTGTGTGTATGAAATGTTCCAGAGTGAGCAGAGCAGTGACCGAACATAAACCTTGTGCTGAAGTCATTCATCCATGTGAGCTTGTATAAACTTTCCTGAATAATTCACAGCCAGTTCTCCTGCGCTGCAATAACACCAACCGGCCCCAGGTTTTCTACATACATTAGTTTGTGGTTTTACATAGATACATACATAGGTTTGTGGCATATTCCCCACGTGATCACAATATACACTATAATAATAAAGGTGTCAAATTTAGATTTTTACATAGTATCTGTGTACAAGACAGGACCCATCTTAATTGATATCAGGGTGACTACATGTATCAGCAAGTTAAATGTAAGACTTTTTAAGACTTTTGAATGCCACCGTTTAATTAAATTCAAGGCCAATTTTGCTATAAAAGTAAACATGAAATCTGAACATATAGACGTACTGTTCTGAGTAAATACATATATTGTCAGTTCAAAATTATAAGTAGCCTAAGCAAAATGACAATAACTAGTAAAAAAACATTTATCCAAATACATTTATTAGTGTGAAAAAAATGTATTTGTCCTTAATGATATTAATCACTACAAGTGTCTTACAGCCAGAGCCTGAACTGAGGCTATATCAAGGTAGAATGCCAGCTTATATGCTGAAAGTCATTTAGACCCTGTATTATTAATGTGGTTCTCTGTTTTATAGTTTATACATGGCTTTTAAATAAATAGGTAAATGCCATCCTGTTTCATTTAGCCTACAGAGTCTGTTGTCATAATGAGTCTGTCAACTTCCTTGTGCAGATGGGACTGATGATTGCCCCACTTTTTACAGCTCGTCTTTTGCCCAAATATTGGTGGAGTTGGACAATTATTTACCCGGCAATGTTTCCTACACATCATTTAGCCATTATCGTTCCTCGTATTTATATTCTGAATAGGGAATGTGCGAGGGACTGCCCGATGTGAATCACCAGTTCAAGTTGACTGGTGCAATGACATGAATGAGACTTGCTCTGAAATACTAGAGATTAACGTCTAAACAGAAGCACTGGAAAAAGGGTTCAAATTAGGTAGAAAGTAAACCCAGTGTTTGCAGGTTAGCTAGCTAACTGGCTAGCTCCTCCATGCCATCGCATCCAGACACCAGGGGACAAAGTTTGTGAACACAAATAGCAAAAACCTAAAAGACAGGATAACAGAGGCCTTCCAATTCAACTCTTGTTGATTTCGCCAAAGATTAAATGTACAGGCATTTTGCACTTGGAGTGAATTTTAGACCATGCTTACAGCATTCAATAAATACATATTTAAAACCTTCTCAAATATAATATGACTGGAATATTTTATTATTAAATGTGAATTAAAGACATTTTAAGACTTTTTAAGGACCCACAGCCACCCTGGATATTGTACTTTAGCAATTTGTAATTAATCGAATTACCACAGATCATTTGACACACAGTGAACCTGGAGCGTTTGGGGCACCTGGGGGTCTGGGGCCTGGGGCCTGGGACAATATCCCACTTTGCCCAGTTGGTAAATCCAACCTTGTCTACTAGGTACAGATCCCAGCGGGGATAAGGATTTCAAATGTAAAGACAAAATCAGGAGTACTGTCCAAAATCACGGTTATTCTGCACTGCATTAGCTGCACAGTGGTAAATGTAAAACTTAAACTCAGACTTTAATGACACGTCACAGCACCAAAGAGACAGGCTAAGAACTTGTTATAGCCATGGTGTTTGTGCTATACATTACATAAATATAGGTATAACTCTGAATAATGAATACAAATGTACATAAAACATATTAGCATACACAGCTTCCTTGTAGTAGCCAAGCTGGCCACTATTGCTGACACAACATGATGTACACACAACTTTATAAAAACAGTGTGGAGGGGACGTGGATAAATGTACTTAATGGTACGACCTAAAGATACTATTATGAAGGACTGAATTCAGTCTTTATAGGCACCTCAATAAGGACCATCGTGGAAATGGGTAGAAGGCCTTTAATCTTTTGATATAAAACAAAGACATATTTAGGATTGGCAGCATGTTGTGCATTTTGCAGTTTTGGCCACACCCAAAGCAGTGATGTCACAGTAAGTGTTGGATGCACATCTAATTAAACACATATGCTTTGATTTACTCCATAAACACTTTACATTCAAACTGATATGGAGTCAGTGAAAAATACCACTCTTTTTATCTGTGACCCTGCTGATTAACCTGCAGTTCTCCTCTGCTGTAGGAAACCACGGGAGCAGCCAGTTCCATTACACCCCTCTTGTAACAAGGAGAGCTATGGATGAAAACAACAACATCACTTTGCAAACAGATCTGTGTCACTGAGGGTACACTGCTACAGACAGGATACCTGGACACAGCATTCTAGCTGGACACTTCAAACAGCTCAGACTAACATTTGTCAAATGATAGCATGTTAAATGTACAGAGTCAGAACGGACTGGCGCACCACACAGGACATCAGTGTCTATCTGTAAGGGAACCTCAAGGTAGGCACCACAAACATTTCTGAGTTCCATCTTAATGATCTGATCAGTGACAAACGTGCACATGAACCACAGCACAACAAGTGCTGTATACACAATGAAACAACATTAAAATAAAGTTTAATGAACATTTCCAGCTTACAAACATGTAGTGCGTGTGTGTGTGTGTGTGTGTGTGCTGTACGGCGCACACACCAGCATTATGCACACCCAAAACAGCATATAACACACATTCCACAGTCTTTCCATAAATATCATGTGTTCCTCAATGTTACTGACTGTTCTTGACAAACAGGCTTAAATTAAGCTAACTGTACTCAAACACACATGACTGTCACATCAGTCACTAGAATGATTGTTCAGAAAATCCAGTCCTCCCCCAACACTGACACAGAGAGCAGCTAATGAGGAGGGAATAAGCAGTAAAGAACCCTTCTCGATTCCCCCATGTGCTCCTGTACTGACTGAGGATAAGGCCTGTACGCTCACATTCTTTTCTTCACCATTTCATCACACACCTGGGACCCACTCCCACTCACAGATGTGGGTCCCCCCTCCATCACACAGCTCCATAATGGAAAGTGTCTGCAGCTAATGAGGGTAAATAGAGTTTCCTTCACAGGTCACAGCCCATTTTCCAGCCCTGTCACAGCTCCAGACATCATCCATCACACAGCAGGCCCCATCCCTCACTGCTAGCATGCTAACACAATCTACTAGAGGGACAGTCAACTAAAACAGTGAAATAAGGTGAATGTGTGTTTTGGGTTGGAGGCTTCTGCCTCCACAACACAGTGGAGCCAAATGGAAACAAGTTTGTGGCACTCACAGCATTAAAAAAAATCACATTTAACAAATTCTACAGCCATGACCACGTTCACATTAAAGAGGGCTGATTTCCTAAACACAAACCAATATTAGATCAAGAACTGATCATCCACCCCAGCCCCATCCCCCTTGTGTCCAACACATTTGCATTTTCATGAATTTGGATTTTTAAATGAGGGAGAATAAAGTGGAAAATATCAGACAGTAAATTTAATTCAAGGCAGATTATTTTTTTTGTTTTTTTATGTTTGAAGTAGACTCAGTCTGGTCTAACCCTCACACTAACACCCTCGCTACTGGTCTGCAAGACCACTCTTTGCCAGCTTGTTTTAAGAATCCCTACTGCAGAGTATAAAAATGAATAGGAACAGACTTAATGTTCTCACAAACTTATTAATAATCTAACCTCAGTTCAAAATAGAGCATGTCTGTTGAAAAGGGGCTAATCACATGCGAAATGGTTCTCCACCACATAAACACATGAAATGTGTTTCACAATGATAAAGGCACACGTGCTGTTTTTGTGGTATCACCTTTCCTCTTGTCTTAACACAAAAACCACCACCAAGTAAAATACAGTGTACGATTCCAATTCCACCAGGAAGTGTCTGACTGAAGAGGAAGGAGAGGAATCAGTACTTAAGTTGAGTGCTCAGGACACATAGTAAACTCTGCACATCTGCACTATTCTGTATATTCACTTTACTTGCACATTTTCTTTTTTGTTCTTTTTTATTGCTTGTTTGATTGTGTTGTGTTGATTGTTCATGTATCTGTCCTGTTCTTTGACTTGCTGCTGTTCTGTGACATGCTGCTGTAACAGCCAGATTTCCCCCACAGGTATAAATAAAGTTCTATCTCATCTTAATAAATGGCCCTGCAGTCTCACTGGATCCTCTACACAGATAGCACACAGGTCTATTTGAACTAATCCTTAAAGTAAGCCCATCGGCTGCAGCTGGACACAGGCATCGAGCAAGAGCAGCGCGGCCCACAGACAGAACCAGTACTTTTTCTTCCTTCATAGTGTAGATTTAATCATTTTCAGCAGCTATTGTCATGCTGATGAAACAGAAACACAAAGGCCAACACACCATGTGACTTCACAGCACTTCACAGCCATTAAAGCCACTGTGATCCTCCTCTGCAATTCAGACAGAAGGTTCAGAAGTGAGGCATGCATGGAGCTCTCCCTCTCTCTCTCTCTCACACACACACACACACACACACAGTACAGTGCTATACAGATATATTTTGTGGGAATTCTTACGTTTACGAGATCATCTCACGCCACTTGAATCATTCAGCATTCATGATGAAGACTGTGTTATTATTATTAACCATTGAATCTGAAAATAACTCATCTTAACTGATATTAGTTGAGCTAATAAAAACATATTGGCAACACTGCATGTGGAATTCAAACTAGAACTGATTACATTTCAAGGTGACTGGTTGAAAGATAGTTCAGAATGTATTGTTTCACTTGTGTAATTTTGGATTTTATTTAAAGTCTATGATTTTGTGTCAGAAATCCTATAAAAGCACTAAAGGTTAAATGATAATCCACAAAGATATTCTTTATTGTTGTTTATCTATCACATCACGTCATAGTTTTCATGAAGTGATCTTAAAAAGATCACATGCAATTTTATTATTGTTTTAGGCTTGATTTTTGATTAATCTATTGATAATTATTCAAAGAATTAATTATTTAGTCTATATGAAGTCAACAATAATACCAAATGCCCAATATTGCTATAATATTGCTTAATGCAAGCATACTGTTTTATTTCCAACATTTCTTCTGTTCATCTGTTTTATCATTATTGTTTTTATCTTATATTATTGTCAGGTATTTTATTCCATTTGATTTTTATTGATTTTAATTGTCTGGTTTTATTTGCCTCATTGCCTTCTGAAATGTTTTAATGCTGGTTCAACCATGTAAAGCACTCTTTGTTTATTATCATTATTAAATAATAATAATAATAATATATCCCAATGGTGTCCATTTTCCAACAACCAAATAATCCAGGATAACCCAGCAAATGAAAACCTGACTAATTATTCATGGACACTGATATGGTCTCTTGTTATATGCATATGTATATGTATAATGCAACACACATTTCCCATCATCACCAAAACTCTTCTCAGCTCAACAGAATTTTCACCACATGTATTTTTTAATCAACTAATAATTATCTTCATTTTTGATTCATCTGTTGATGATGTGATTACTTTTCAGATTATATTTATTCAATTAAAACTGTAAAAATGTCCAAGCTGACGTGTTCAAATGTCTCGTTTGGTCTGACCAACCAGATTGAGTTTAGAGGGAAAAGAAAAGAGTGGAGAAGCTGCAACCAGAGGGACCAGCTTGGAATTTTTGTTTGAAAAAATATTCAAATGCTTATCAGAACTGTTGTTAGGTTTCTGTCAATTAACCAATCAATGAACTGGGTTTTTTTTGCTGATACCTAACCTAACCTACTGCTGTGATTCTTTACATAAACAAATCAATTTGTTTTTTAATGAATGTGACTAGGTTTCAGGCCATGATGCACAGACAGGCCTGCCACACAGAGACAGGCCTGTGACGTGAGCTGCAGTGACAGAGGCCCGGCAGATGGACACAAGTGTCTCTCCCCATGCACCAACCTCTGGCAGACACACACACACACACACACACACACACACACACTCACTCACTCACTCACACCCTGGTAGAAGCACTGAGCCTGTAGAACAAAGCCTCCACAATGTGGGGGTGTTGCCCCTGTTTTTCTGGCTGCACCCATCCCCAAAAACATCTTGTCTGCGGCTTCAGGACATGTCGTGAGGCGATGATCCACCTGCTACTCCCTCTCACACACTGTGTGGTGTTTGCACTGTGGACATCAGGCCTGTAACACCGTCTGAAAGTGTGAAAGTGAAGCTACATGCATGACATACTGAAAGTGGAGTTCTGAGCTAACAGGGCCAGCTGACAGGACAGGATCTACAGGAACACTATTGATCCTCCATTTCAAAATCAGAAACTAATACAACTAAATATCAACAAATTCAGAGTAAAATGGGATAAAGTTAATGAATTATTCATAAGCTATATTTATTACAGCAGAAGCCCTCTTTTCAAAACGGAAATATATTTGATTATCTTCTGATGAAGTTTAAATAAGCAGCCTTTAAATTCTTTGATTTTCTTTTTCTGAGAAACAAAAGGAAGAAAAAGAAAGAAAGAAGGGGCTGTATGTTATTTTTTGCCACTGAATCATTTCTTTAATGTTGTGAGCTCGATCTTGATTTGATGAGCAGATGAGGAGGTCAAAGTGGGTCATGCAGAGCAGCGTTTTCGAGGAACGTCAGGAGACAAACGCACCTTCCTTGGCTGTTTAAACATCGCTCTGGGTGTGTGAACACAGATTGTTTTCATCTCCTATGATTTTACAAGTGGTTTCTATTTGAATATAGTCCACAGAGAGGCCGTAGTATTGATCCCTGACCGTGTTGTGGCTGCAGCTCAAATCAAAGTCCTTACTTGAACAGAGAGGTTCCAGCTGTCAAACTCGCTCAGTATCCCGAGGCGAGGAACGAATAGTCTCCTGCAGTCCAGCGTGGAAACACTCGTCCACTCCTCCTGTTTGGTGCCTTTCAGGATTATTCAGGTCCCATTGGCGGATCGGCTCGGTCACACTCAGACAAGCGTCTTGTGTTGGAACAGAGCAAAAGCGTTTTCCATTGAGGGCAGGAGACGGTGGTGAAGTGCGGCACAGGCCGCTTCTCATTGGCCGGGACGGCCCGGTGGGCGGCGGCTCCGGCGTCCGCACCTCCCGCTCTGATGAAGGAGCACTACACAGATAATATCTACACATCATATTTCGTTGGCTGTGGCACACTAATAAAATGGCATTTATAAGTTATAAATAAATTGCTTGACATTGAAAACCCATTCTTCCATTCATATTAAGCAATATTTTATCTAAGCATTTGAAACCAATTTAACTCACACAGTTGTGAAATAACAACACAATGACTTCAAAATAACATAAAGAACTAAATATTTTTCAAATGTGGTAAGGAAAAAAAATCAAAAGTAGTATAGTATCAATTAGTTTGAATTGGAATGCTTTTCATGTGTCACTCACTCAGTGGTGCCCAATCCCACATGGGTTTACAAGATGCTACCACTTACTTACAATACAGAGGCAAGAGAAAACAGGAAAGAAAGCAGGCAAAGTGCATGGCACTGTAGCTATATGAGATGGGGAGGATGCCCACCCACATGTAACTCAGCCTGTGTTGTTACAGCCCATGTCAATAAGTTCATGTCTGTGTGTTGTCAGCATGTAGTAAGCCATATGTAAATGTCAGTTTGTTTTAGAATTAATCACTTGATCCAGTTTTTCATCGTTGGTTTTAAAGAATCTGTGTGTTTTGAGGACAGACACAGAAAAACCTTTGGTTGGTCCAATTAGGAGATTCATGTATGACCTATTTATTAGTTTGGAACAACATATCAAAATTATTTTATTAATATTTATAAAAATGTGAAAAAACTAATATCTGGGCCAAGAATTTTTATTTTATTTTACTTATTATAAATTAAAACAAACTATATTTAATATTTTACCAACACATTAACCACAAACTGGGTTGGTCTATGCACTATGCATACAAGGCATTTAAAGATATGATATGCATTTATAGTATACTAAAAGAAAAGAATGCTTCACAGTAAATTTTGCAATTTGAACATTTGGAATAGTTGACATGCTGAAACAGTTGAAGTGGTATTTTAAGTGGCAGTCGAAATACAAATACTGAAATAATGTTTCAGTTTAAGTGTAAGCACTTTAGTGTCAATTTATGTGTAAGCATTGAGTGAAATTGAAGTATTAGTTGAAATCAAAGTGTAAGTGATACATTGAGCAGGACGTTTCAGTTAAACTGGAAGTCCTGAAAAACAAACAAATGCCACTTCAATTCAATTCAATTCAGTTTTATTTATATAGCGCCATATCATAACAAAGTAGAGCAGGTCTAGACCAACTCCTTACATTTACAGAGACCCAACAGTTCCCACCATGAGCAAGCACTAGGCGACAGTGGCAAGGAAAAACTCCCTTTTAACAGGTAGAAACCTTGAGCAGAACCAGGCTC